>VZTL01049147.1:107865-123474 GCA_013400535.1 Scopus umbretta | reverse complement strand
GGGCCCGCCAAGCCCTGAGGCCCCGCACGGCCCCCGGGGGAGGCTGCGGGAAGGCGGCCGCCCGGCCCCGGAGCTGGTGCCCTGCCAGCCCCCCTCAGCACCGCCCTGCCCAGAGCCCCCTCGGCGGCCAGGGCAGCCTGCACCACCGCACCTCCGCCGGGCGCCGCCTCAGCCTGGCGGCGGCGGGGGCCAGCTGCCTGCGGAGGGGCTTCTCCGCACCGGGAAGCCGAGGCGGGCACTGGGCATTGCAGCCAGCCACCGGCACAGCCGTCAGCCCGACAGGGGCGCTGCCCAGAGGCGCTGGGCTTGGTGGGTAGGCAGCATCTTTACGGCTGGGTATCAGGAGCAGCCCGTCTGCTCGGCTCGCTGGCACCAAGCGTCGGGTTTCCTCTTCACGTATTTGTGAAGAAGGAAGGGGACGGCTGGCCATCGGCAAGGCTGGAAGAAAGCGGGAGGGAACTTCTGGAGGAGAAGCCTGTCTCTCCTACCTGGTGGCTGAGCCACTTGACTCTGCCCACCAGCTGCCAGCGGGTTGATGGAGCGGCTCTGAGAGATCTGAGGGCCCTTTTCTGATGGGAGAAAGCACTGGGTTAAGCAGCAGCTTGCAACTAAGCAGGGAGGAACCAGACAGTAATGACAAACAGACACAACCTATCAATTCCTAACTATGCTCAAGGGCCCTATCCTGAACAAATGCTCCGTGTTTGGGGGATTAAACGTCAATGTAGTTGGAAACCAGCTGGCAGGTAAGAGTTTTGAAGATTTGTGGCAATCCCCGCCCTTTTCAGTCTGCAACATACTCTGTGAAAAGAGCGCTTTCAACATCCACTAATCCTTCTCCTTCACCTCCACAAAATGTTCTTAAAATGGGCGATCTTGTGGGTTGTAAGGAAGAGCTTTCCAAACCACCAGTGACACACAGAACCGCTGCAGCCTAACGAGAGAAAGCAGGCTGATCATTTTTGCATATCCGCGATGCCTGAATAACCTGTTTTGCCAATACAAGAAAAGTGAATAGAAATGCAGAGTGCGTCCTCCCTCTCTCCTCAAGGGACTCCCTCTTTACCTTCTCCAACTCCCACTTCTAAACAACCCAACTCTTTGGAAGAAGACCCTTTCAGCACTGCGCATTCACACCGGGCTGTCGCTCTGGCAGATAAAACCACCTCCCTTCCCTCTCTGCTCAGCCCTCAACCCCCAAAGGGCTTTTCCTTTTTTTTTGTCCCTCTCTTCTCCTTCCCTGGTCCATGCCCACTCGGCAACATCGTTAAAGAACTCTTTACAACTTCCTGTGCGCTGCAACAGAAGCTAATTCACACCTCTTACCCTAGGTAGATACTCTTCCTTGAGGGGGATACTTCTTAAGTGGTTTTTTCTCCCTTCTGATTTGCAGACCCGACCCCCTAAACATTTCCTGACCCCCTAAACATTTCCCGCTGGGCAGACTTTCAGCCCACTGATGCCTCTTGCTTGCTTCTCTCCGTTACTTTTCCCAGACAAGTCCCTCGGGCTACAAGTTCCCAGGATCCATGACCTGGAGGGGGAAACCGTTGGTCTCTGGCCAGTGGTTCCAACGCATCCACTGACGCTAGCCCTACCTGCACCTTTCCACGGATCACGGTACCGCTTTCTAAAGCCGAAGTGTCAGTGAAACCCAACTGGTCAGCTTCACTTGAACACCACCTTTGTTGCCATTGGTTCAGCCCGCTCCTTTACCTGACGTATCTTCTCTATTTTTACACCGATTTGGGTCTTTTTTAATGTTACACCTACGATTCCTCTTCCCCTTTATGCAACCCACACCAGAGAGGGCTCAGCGGACTCAGCCCAGGAAAGGTTGCGACAGCAGCAGCTGTAGAGTAGCCTGGCCAGGCAGCAAAACACGGTGTAAGGAACAGATATGCCTCACGGTGCTTTAGACAGAAGACCCAGTCCTGCTCTCACCGACATCAGGGACCCGTCCGGGTTTGCTTAAAAGGAAGTTTGTTTCCCCTGGGCAACAGAGGCTGGGATTTTTCTAAGGAGCCCAAGGAAGCCAAGCACCCAACTTCCGTTTCCTGAAGGTACCTTTGAAAATCCTGCCCTGTGCTTCAATCCTGACACGTGCAACAGCAGTGATAAAATACGAGGTGTTAGCGGACTGCCTTTTTTGTTCTCCTCCCTCCTCCGACCTGGTAGTTCGCCGTCTCGTCCCTTGCGGAGTTAGACCGGGGAAAAGGAGCATAAAATGCTACTAGTTCGCAGATGCTGTGGTTCCTCCAACTCCCCTCCCATCCCCCCGACCCCATCCCCCCACATTTCAAACAGTTATAAATGACTGTGCAACTCTGCAGGCAGCGGTCTCAAATAACCACACCGAGCCTCTCCCCTCCAACGGCTTTATGTCTCTTCCTTCCTCTCTTTGGGGCTCCGGATAGCAACTATCAAGGTGTTTTGCTTCACCCTCAAGAGTTAAGTTGCTCCTTCACCCACCACCTTTGGGAATCCGCCACAGCAAACTGCCAGGAGCAGTGTGCTCCCAAGGCAGGGATTCTCAGCTGAGAAATCCTTCCTGCTGTCCTTGAAGGGTTTTACCGTGGGGACTGACAACAACAGGCTCCCAAATGATCTTAACTGCGATGACAGGCTGTAAGGCAGGATTGCAGGTAGGGGAGCCCCGGACCACGGGACCGCCACTGCCAACCTCGAGAGCATCCCCCCCCCGTGTTGGGGCCTTGCCCTCCCTCGGCCAAGCTCTTAAAAGCTGCCCCAGAGAAGCCAGCTGTCCCGGCTCTTTAGAGCACTCCGGCAAATTCAAGAACATCTTGGAAACATTACAGCTCTCGCCACACTGCGTACGCTCTCCTCGCAACTCCCCGGCTGCGGCGGGGACAGACGATCAGCCTTTCTAGTCGAAAGCAGGGTCCTCTTCCATTAGAGCGCACCAAGCCTAAGGAAAGCGGCTACAGGAGCTCCAGTTCTGCAGCGCAGACAGATCAGACGGGATAGGCCAGCCAGCAAAACACATTTGCGTTACACTTTCTATATATGGTTCAGAGCATGGCACACCCCAATTCGCGGCTTTTATTCTCTTTAAGGGCCCGGCCCTGCAAACAATTTTACATGTGTAAGTAGAGTCTCGCTGAAACACAATGGAGCTACTCATGCAAATAACGTTAAGAGCGTGTAGGGCTGAGGCTCCGTTTCACTATTCCATCTGCAGCAGACCCAGCTTAAGAGGATCCTGCCACGCTCTCTCACAGTTACTGCCGCTCACTTGTGCCAGTTAAACGATTTATGTAGCCACACTCATAGGTGAGCTGTTTAAATGATGCAACTTTTTTTTTAAAAGCCCTACTGACAAGAACAAACTCTTAACGCCAGACCAGCTCCGATGTAGATTTCATCCCCACAGGCGGCTGAACTGGCACAACTGGAGGAGGTGGAAACATCTGAGGAACAGGAACTTTTGAAGATGGGATTAAGGGCAGGCAAAATGGCGACATGGAGCCTCAGCGTGTGAAGGCTGGAGGCACCACTCTCTTCCGAAGTTACACCCTGCTCCTGACCATCCACTCTCTGAAGCGGAGCCTCTTCCCCAGCCATGCAGTCGTTCCACATGAAACAAGTTTCACCTCAAACGCAACAGCAGACTGAGCCTTTTCAGTCATCAATGCTTAAAAACCTTCCCTCAAGAAAACCTGTCACGGTTAAGAAGGATCTGCCAACAGTCACTATACCCAGGATCAGGGATGCACGCTCGCTCTTCCTTGCAGGTAAAGGACGTAGTCACCACGTGCATCTGTAGCCAGCACACCGCTGCTTCTGCAGTCAAAGGATCCGTCGCTATTAGCTTTGACATGGCACATTTGGGCCATGCAAAGTGTTCCCTACGCTTTTTTTCAGTTTATGGGCTATTTTATCTCTAGCAACTCTGTGCTGAAATTGCATCGCATATTCCCTGTCTGCTGAGGCAAAGATTTCCCTCTTTCAGTGTGATTATAACCTTCCAGCAGGGAAGCTCCACTATCTCCTTAAGAGCTTTGCTCTCTATACTGCCTCCCGACTTCTGCATTCACGTACACCTGCGCGAAGTGGGTGTAAAACGCTATCGCTGTTGGAAGTAAAGAACACGCATCATTAGGAGGAGGTTTTGCTTTGTTTGTTTGCTTTAGGTTTGGGGGTTTGTGGCCCTCTTTTTGCTCCAGTGTAAATGATCAGAGGAGCTGCAGGAGGAGAGCGAGATCAGGCTCTATGAAATCTTTTTCTTACGAGCTTTGAGTTTCACAGGGCTGCGTGCTCTAATGAGCCTTCTCGAAAGGAAACAGCCCATTTCAGTAAGGAATCCAGGTGATTACGGTTCGCATACCGCCGTGATCTCTCTGCACGGGTGCAGGGGAGCTGCCTGCATGAATCCTACTGCAGGATGAAGTCTAAAGCTGGACAGTGTGAAAGAGATGGAAAAGGACCATAGGGGAGGGTAGTTTAACATCCACTGTTAACTTGGCAAAAAAACCCCTTCTTTCAGAAAGTCTTTTATTTTTTGTAAATCATTCCTAAAAGATTAGGAAATCAGGCCTGGGGGAGGGGGAGAGATTGTTGTGGCTTTCTCTCTAGTTCAGCGTCTTTTGGTATCAGGCATTACCCTGAGCCTCCCCAGTTGTGCTGAACCTCCGTCCAGCAAACATCAGAGCTCATTCTTCACTTGGTTCGGGTCAGCAGTCCCTCTGCACCGTGACTTGTGCGGGACTTCACAGACTCACAGAGGAGGGGAATGCATATATACGTGTATCAATGTCAGTGTCCATACAACCCACCACACACACACACACACAAAGCACGCATACACATCCCCCTACCTCTGTCCCCACTGCTGGCATACGACCACCTGTAGCTCACCTGTACCGATTATTACTGCCTCGCTGGCACAGTGCACAGAGCTCCGCTAGGAAGGAGACTGGCTGATGGATCTGACCAGCACTGGCTGCACAACATCACCCTATGGCAACAGCGTGCAGATGATGGCAAATTCACGAAAGGCCTTGCTCTCACTTTTCCTATCCACACTGAAAAGAGAGAAACGGTTGACCTTGTGCGTTCCTATTCGCGCACGAACATCCAAACAGTCTGAGCCTTAATCAAGTTTGGGCTGGAGCATGGACCTGGGCCCATAGTTAAAATACTCTTCCGGGTGTCCAGAGAGCCTTCTAGTTGATCTGCCCCCTTTCAAGACATTATCCCACATCGAAACGCTGATACGGTGAACAAATCCCACATATTGTAACATTCCAGTTGCAGGAAGCTCTTGTCCTATTTAGAAAGTCATCTCCCAAGTCAATCAGCAGGTATGAGGCAAATACCACGCAGCCATAGAGATAAACGCTCAGCTTTATCTCCTATGATTAAAAAAAAAGAAGAAGAAGGAGGAGAGACGAGATACTGAATCAGAAGGGAAATCAGGTAAACAGAATCTGGGGAAACATATGCTCATGCAACACGTGAAAAATATGAATTCATACTAAACAAAGGTGGGAAATTTTGGCATACAGGAGACTCCAAAATCAATGTTTGCCCAGGAACACGGCTCCCATTACACTGTCCCCATGTTTTACAGGGAACCGCTAACACGCAGTGAGTGCTCTGGTGCAACCAGGAGAGTTTGGCTGTGGAAACACCTCACCCTTGAGCCTTTTCAAGATTCTCAGCCGTGACTGTACAATCCCTTTGTATGCGTATGGCCATCTTTGACTTCAGTGAGAAAAGGCATGGCAGCAGCTCAGAAAATGGCCAAAATCACCTCCTGCTTCCCTTCAGCCACCTGCTGAGCCTAGTCCAAGACAGCAAGCCCCCTTGCACAGCTACGTTCTCTGCAACACCTGCCCCACACGCACGTGTGCACTTTCATGGTGTAAAACCAACCAAACACAATTTCATTCCCAAAGGAGTATCTCTGAGAAAGCCATGACCAGCTGAAGAAAGCGCCTTTCATTGGGAGCATCCTTCTCACGGGATAAATAGAAGGAGGCTAAGTCTGCCCTCAGACAGACAGAAGAAGTCATCTGTCGCCAACACATACAACAGCTCGCGCCCTCTTGGCATAACAGGCTTTTTGTGCCTTCCAGTGCTGCTCCTCCAGCATCCGGCTGCTCAGGGTACCCGCCTGCTGTACAACAGGGCAGCAGGGCAGATGGATTACGCTCACGGACTACAGCTACCCCTGCAGTCAGCGCACTGGTGTTTGAGGGTAAAATTTTCCTCATGTCTCTCCTGCAAGGCTACAATAAAATAAAAATAACTTCAGCATGATTTCCCCTCTAGATTGCACACGAAGAAGAAACCAAGCCCCCACTGTACTGCAGACTGGCCCGTTAAAGCGAACGGTTAAATTCTTGCTATGAAAAAGGAGGCGTTGTTGTCTGTTTTGTGAGGCAGAAATCAATATTCCCGCCTCCTCTCCTTCTGCTATTTCACCTTGAGATACTCATGCTCAGGAAGATGAGATCTGAACCTTACTCCCTGCTACTGCAACTTTCCTCTCTCCAGCATTTCACGGGGTCACAGACGTTCTTGGAGTCCTAACCTGCCTGTAATTTACCACTCAGCTCCCTAAACTGAACGCCACTGGTGACTGAAGTAGTGACTGATTTTCCTTCCGAATCACACCATTGCAGCTATTTCTAACTATTTATCTACACCCTCTAACTCAGTCATTTTGCTCCCTGTGTGCTCCAAGAACAACCCTCTCTCTGCCACAGCCTCTTTCTTCTCTGGACCCCTGTAATTCACCCCCCAGTGCTAGCCTCTTCCATACCATGGCCATCTCATATAAATGATGTTTTAGTGTGAAATGCCCCTTCTGCTCTCTGTCCCCCTTTAATCTAGCTGTGGGGGGTAGCTTGGTTAAGTCTATGAATTTGGGCTGGGGGTGGGGTGGGGGGAGCAAGGAGGGAAGGACCTGGGTGACTGATGCTCAGCCCAGGCAAGCCTGAGGCAAGGTTGGCTGGGGAGAGACAAGCAGGGTAAGATAAGCTAGCACCATACCTCAGCAGCTGCTCCTTGGACTGGGTTTCCCTTCGGCGATTCAGATTCAGGGGCCTGGACCGATTCCCGCAGATCAGGTAGCAATAATGCCAGGCTGACTGGGCTGTTCTGCTGAGCCCTCTTGGATGCAGCTCCGTCTACTATCACGCCTGCCTCTGTCACCTAAGGATTAGACAACTGCAATATGCTCTGTTTGGCACCACGCTTTAAATCCATTCATAAACTGAAGGCGGTGCAGGATTCAGCGCTCTGTTAGATAAGCCGTGTCTCTCACCCACGATCGTTCTCACATTTGTGCTCCATTTTTATGCCATCTGACCACTGGTTTCCAGACAGATTTGAACATGTTCCTCTTGACCTCTAGTGCCTTGCATACCAGGACCCTCCCCACGTGAGAAACCCCCTCTTACATTTCCCAGAAGCTGTAGAATAGACCGGGTATTCTCGCACAGGTACCTAGGAGAGCAGAGTTGAGGGTTGTTGAGTCTTTAATTTGCCATTGTTTGTGGGTGACAGTCTGATGAAATTGCTTGAGTTGTAATGAAGACAGTTTTCATTATCTGTCATTTAAAAACGTCAAGGGAGCTTAGACTGAATGGATAGGTGCTACCTGTTGTTTCAAATAGCTTTTGACGAAGGAAGTACATTTCAAACGTACCACTCACTGATTTACAGGTGCTATATGAAGATTACATAACACAGTGAGATCCCTCCAAAGAAAGCAAGCAGATTCCCCCCTTGCTCTTTAGACACTGGCTTATCATCAGCGCGGTGCTGACTTTCTTCTGCAATAATCAGCGGCGGCTTTCAGATCTCCAAGACCCTAGAAGACAGAGGACTATACCAACAGAACCAGGAGTCTTCATTATTGGAGGGCACTCAAGAGTTTTGGCTTAGCTGCATAAATGCTTCACTCGTGGTGTTCTGCATTTTTCCTTGTGCACTTTCGTGGTGCAAACTCCAGACCACTTTAGCAACAGATGTCACGACTGGACATAATTCTGCCCAAACATTTTGCTAGTCCCTCTCTGCTGAAGGTGTTGGCCTCTCACAGCTGAACTGCAATAACAGACTGCGTGAATGTTCCTAGTCCATCTGAGCACAAAATCTGCCAGCTTGTTTTAAATCATATCTGTTCATTCCCTAGCGTGAATACATCTGCTTACACTACCTGCCTTGCGGGTCCTGAGAGACACCTAGGGCAGCATGTTTCTTTTCTGCCTATATCCTTATTTTATCCTTATTTGTGCCTATATCCTTATTTTAGAGCATCCATTTAACGTGCGTGATAGCGCTGCATAGGGGACCCGCCTTGGTAATGTGACTCTGATGGGATACGCTCCCTGTGCCTTGGCTTGCTTACAAGATGGGCTGCTCCTACACACAACCCGTACCTTTTGCCTGCCCCTTCTGTCAAACCAAGGCAAAATGAATGCCAGCAGCCCAGCCAGCGTGCAAGGAATGCAGGTAATACTCTGGCAACAGTGTCTTTAAGAACCGCTTGCATTTTTGGTAATTGTTTTTATACGAGTATCCAGCATCAAAGAGTGTAATATAGAAACATTTAAAGGCTGAAGCACAGGTACCCTCCCCTTCAGAATCAGACAACAAAGATCGCTGCTGCTTTGCCCAGTTAACACAACTTCAGCCTGCCTGGGTCCCATGCAAGTCACCTAGCTTCCTCACCCAGGTCCCTACTTCCCCCTTGCGCAGAGGCTGCAGTGTCCAGGAGCATGGTGTCCCAGCTCCTGGTGGTGTACATGATGTTCAGAACTGAGATTTGATGGTAATGTGGAAGGAGAGAAGGACCGACCCTTCGGATGGCAGACTCTGAAGGCACAGAGGTGGGGAAGAAATAAGAGTTGTTCTGAGACCTGATCATTTCCGCGTCTTGTTTCCATTAGGACGGTGTTTCCCAGGCACTTACTTGAGCCATCCTTACAAAGCATCTCCCAAAGAAAAGGGTTTATGTTGCTGGCAACACGTTCCAAAAAAACACGTCCCCAGCTCCCTGCTGCCATAAGCAAGCACAACTCCAATGATTTCAATAAAGCTGCACTTTCTGTGGCCCTGAGGCTATAACACTACAGTAAACAAAGCCAAATACCGTAAGCCAGATGCTTTAAGGTCTGAATTCAAGTTTTCAATGTCTTACGCATACGATTCACCAAAAGATGGCTGAACCCACACCTTCAGCTGGCTGTCACAGAGCTCCTTCACCCACCAGCAGAACATGGATCCCAGGGCCTCATCCCGAGGCAGAGTGATGGCTGGTGGATCTCAGCCTGCTCCTCACACGCACCTCCCCTTGAACAGGCAGCCGCACCCCACTCCTCTAGGCTCTGCACTGCATCAGCGCTCCCAGCCTCGCTGCTGAGTCCTCTGCCCTCTCCAAAAAGAAACCCAGCACCTCACTCTAATGGCCATAGGGATGAGTTCAAGCAAGAAAATACTGATACCAAAACAAAATGACCTTACAGTTTCAGCTGTTTACCACTCCAGTTTCTTCACTTCCCCATCGTACAGCTTGTTTTCCCTTTACATCTAAAACATCCAAAGAAACATTGCTCACTCCAAGCGAGGGATAGCTCGAGGCTGTTGCCAGACTAGGTTTGGGATCCACCGGCACATGCTGAAAGCAGACCCGCAGCTCAGTTGGATGACAACGTACATCCTGGAGTAAGAAGGATGCAATGCTGGATAGTTGCTCAGGACTGAGTGAACGCAGCAAATGAATGGTCTTTCCAGCTTCAGAAGTGGTCCCTGAAGGCCAGCAGTAAGGGACTTTGGCTTGGTAATATAGTCTGGGGAACATACTGCACACAGATCCAGTGAGTAATGTTTAAAATCCATAGGCAAAGGAAGTGTTTTAAAACAGAGGAGGAAAATCTACTTGAAATCGATACCGTGAAGGTCTCTAAAAGGAAACACTCTGCAAAAAAGGACACATTTGCCACATATAAATCTTTAATGATATCTTGTAGTGCTAACAAAGCCTTTTTTTTTTAAAAAAAAAAAAACCAACCACCAAACAGATACTGTAATACATCTGATAGAGCAATCACCCTCACATGGCAAAATATGATTTTCATACCTGGTCAATGAAATGAGTCTGCTGCATCTCGAGGCCAGGGTTAGGGGCTAAGGTGAGCTGTTAATGGAAGGTTAGAAACCACGTAACGGCTCTTCAGGGAGCACCTTTCAGATGCTCTTTTCATGTACAGTAGTGCACAGTGATCAGAAGGCACTGGCGGCACATACTAAAGTCACTGTCGCTGCCAGTGGTTCTAACTGTGCAGTCGCCAGCTGATAGCTCGGGTTAAGATAGCCGACTTGCACGCCAGCGGTCCTCAGACTCAGGATAAGGCTTCCTCTCTTGTAAGAACAATCCTGTATTCTTTCATCTCCCTCCTGGCATGCCTTCTGCCGCACACCAGGGTTAACCGCTCACTCTCTCCTCGCAGACAAAGAGTGAAACTACAGAGCCGAGACAACAAACTTTTCGACCGCATACAGCTAGAGCCTCCGAGCCATTAAAAGAGAAGCACGCAGTGAAAATCAAGGAAAATACTGATCACACGCCGTGCTGGTAGGAGCCCGATGGCATTCAGAATCTGCCCTGTATCAGCACGCGAGACTGCTCGATCCAGGCAGGATGGCTACGCAATTTGTCAATCACTCGGGAACAAGAGAGAAGCAAGACCTGTGGGGAGCCAGCAGGCCCCAGAGGTACGGGTATTTACAACAACTCCAAGTGGAATCAGCAAGAGGAGGATGCAAGGAGAAATGCACTACACGCTCTAGCACCAAACAAGATGCGTGGCTTAACAAGATGTTTTAGAATATCTGGGTCCATAAATTAGACTGTGATTCCCAGTTCTTTAACTCTCAGCTCCTGCTGATTTCTGTGGATAAAGGGGATGTTTGGCACTCCCAAGATCAGACGCCAGATCGAATGCTTTTCAAGAAGTACACAGATGAGTATGTTCCTAGGGAAGAATGAGCTAGAGCTAAGCCTTCAAATGAGCACAAGGAGAACCTCCTGCCCACAGACAGGAAAGTGGTAACCTCCTTCACTTCCTTTGTGGCTTTAACCTAAACCACAACTCCTCCCTTTGGGTTAGGAGTCTCTTCCACTCATTCAGATGTTTGTCAGCTTGTCTCTAATACCCAGCATCCGTCGCTGCCACATAGGAAAAATAAGCTCGCCTTCTTTTTTCCTCTCTCCCACACCCCTTTTGCAGTTTCTTTCCTAAACAAGAATGGTTTCAATGCACAGCAAAGCAAGTCTAAACTACAGCTCTTTGGGCACAGGCACAGAAACTGGCAACTGCAACTTGAGGAAGCAGGGAGAAAGGAGACGTTGGCATACAGGCTACACCAACATTTGGGAACGCTGGCAGTGAGGAAACGTTGCTGCCAGCAGGAAGAGCGACGCCAAACCAACTCACAGGGCTTTTTCTATGAGTGCGAGCGCTCCTTCCCAGCCCTGGGCGCAACATCCTTCCTTTTCCCCCAAAGAGTTTCAGAGCTGAAAGCAGGGGGCGGAGGGGGGCAAGCACAGGGAAGAGCTATGCTGCCACGGAGGAGGCCCTTTGCCCGGGCATATGGAGGTGAGAAGGACAGGTCCCATCATCCCTAGTGTGGGGCATCCCTTAGGGAGAGGCGGCAGCTGCCCCCTCACAGAGATCCCATCATCTGCCGAAGGGAGGTTTAAGGACCTGAGAGACAGTGGCTCCCCACCCAAAACCCTCCTGGTCCAAAGGCTTAACACTGTGATGCCCAGGTGACACTGGGGGGTTTTAACAGAGAGTTGGGCCTTGTGAAAGATTTGAGCAGTACTGCACAGGCATTTTTTTCTACCTGACAACTGCCTGTAGGCAGACAGGTACTCGGGGGGCAGGGAGGGGGGTAACCCCGAGGCACCCGCCAGCCACACATGGTGTCGAGTGATGCAGCTGCTTCCTTGTTGCCCCCCCCACCCAGGACAGTTTGGGATTACTTAGGGTGAAAGGAAATGCCTTTTACTGCTTCAAGATTTTCAGAGATTTCAAATCATTGTCCTATACCTGATCAGGAAAAAAAATTTTTTTAATTGTTTTCACAGCTTATACCTAGAAACTATGAGCAAGTGAATTAAACACAAGATTTCATTTTGCCTTCTTGAAGCACTTTATTTCATTTTGACAGCTTCAAAACTTTTCTCCGTTTTTGTTTTTTTTTTCAAGACGGGACATGAAACGGGAATCAACTTCTCCCAAAAACAGGAACAGTTTTGGCAAATCAGCAATTTTCTAAGAAAAATGTATCACTGGAGAAAAATCCTAACAAAACCTAGTTGTATTATTTCCTCCCAGCACCACAGAAAAACATGCCTCAGTGGTGTAATTCAGCCTTAAGTTTCATAGCAACTCCAATTCAGACATATTGCACATACAGATATTAGAATATGCCTTTGACATCATGAGAGCAATGCAAAATAGTGTATATACAATATGGCCAAGCAATGCTGCTATGGAAACCCTTACTTTGAATTCCCGCATATGGGGGGTATTTAAATTCTTACCCCTAATACTGCTTTAACATAATTGTGTGTACTTTATTTCCTCACTGAAGTCACCTCCCTCCTTCTGGACTCTCCCCCTTGGAAAAGAAAGATGTTTTTGTGGGTGAAGCAGAAGGTAATGAGATCAGTACCACATTCCTGGTGCTGCCATACACACCAGCTCCATGAGCTACAGCAAGAGAAGTAACTGATTTGTGCCTCAGTTTCTGCAACTGTAAAATGGAAATAAGCTGGCGTCTTACTTTGGCTACGACTCGAATGTGCTTTGAAATCCTTTGTGACAGCCAGAAGATGCATGCATCCTTATTCCTATTTGTTACTTTCCGTAGGCGAGGAGTTACTGTCCTCTACAGACCTATGCTGATGATCTCTCTATATTGAAGAACCAAATCAGGAAGTACAGTCGCCCACTCATGTAGCGAAGAGATAAGTAATAAAGCAGTGCACTTGCCAACTCCTAAGGAGGTGGTTTCTTAAAAAGACATAGGAAGCTTTCGTGTTTTGAAGCTGACTAATTTCAGAAAGTTCCCGTTTCGCTCTCTTTTTCTTAAAACTTCTTCAAAAAACGCCTGTTTACGTGCTCTTCTGAAGTGTCTTCTGCTAGGGAGAGTCAGACTGGCTAGATTAAAGGTAACAATCCTGGAAGAAAAGAGGACACTTTCTCTGTCCATCTCCTCCATTTGCAAGGTGCTCCTGGTGACCCTAGCAGTATCTTTCGGGCCTCACCCCGACAAGGAGAGGGGGCTGCAGCCAGCAGCGGCCACCTGAAACTCCGCCGACTGCTTCGGGGTGCAGCGCATCCCAGGACACGTGGCACCACCTCCTGCAAAATTCGAGCAGAATGTGCAATTTAATGCTGATCACCCAGCAGCCAAACAAACTCACCCGTGCAATCCAGCGATCGCAAATGCAGATTAAGTTACTTGCATTCCTCTGATGGTATAATTGCCAGACTGCACATTCAAATGACTATTTGTTTAACTGTGTGATATACAGATAGAGCTTATGCACTTGAGGCCAAATTCACCCCTGTTGTAATTTCCCTAACTCCAGTAGCAATTACTCAAAGGATTAATTTGGCCCACAGTGTTTCCTAGTATATGTGATTCATCATTTCTTTCCTATAACAAAGAATAATACACTGTTTCAATCAGTGGTGATGTCCTGGCCTCCTTGAGGCTGCCGGACTCCCTGTTTAATCAGACATAAAACAAATCACTTGCAGAGGCAGAGGCGTACAAGCATGCTTTAATTACAATATTGTAACACCAATTAGAGATCTATCTAATCGAGGACTCAGTACTTCCTACTCGGGTATTACTCCCATGTTGGGATAATTACTGCTAATTAAGCTTGGAACTAATTAGGCCAAATGATCTCATTTATACCAACATAGATGACTTCTAGGAGTTCACACACACACACAAAAAAAAAAAAAAATCCAAGGGTGATTTTATCATTCCTGGACTCATCGGCACTTTGCTTTTGAAATGGACTGTCCCTCCCCAATAGATAAGCCCTGTTAAAATTCAAGTCCCAGATCTCAGATGATCTCAAAATCTCCCAAGGCAGAAAAACGCTCTCTGAAGGTGTTTCACTTGGTTGGCCCAAGTCACCTTCTGCTCCAATAGACACAGTGGATGAAGAGGGCTGTGTCCCATCACGGCCTGGTTCATTCAAAGCCTACAGGCCACTCTCACATAGTTACGGTTACAACTTCTCAGTGCGCTTAGTACTACCTGTACCTCCACGATTGCTGCACAGAATAAGGAGGTTTGCTGTAGGGTGCCGCGCAGCGTTAAGACTTACAATAACTTTAAAAAAATAAATTCTTCAACACACCAGCAGCCATATGTACTTGTTGCATGATTTGCATCAATGCCACGTATGATTAGAGATTACGTCCCAACACTGTTTAATAACGGTGGTTCAGCTGTGCTGTATGTGATGGCCGAGGGAAGAGGCTGACTCCAGCTCAACAGAGTTCCTTGCAAAGCCCGTCTGTGCTACAAGACTCCCCATGTTCACAGTCTGACTGTATCTAACAAAGCTGGCTTCACACTGCCATCAGAAAAATAAAGGACAGCCCACGAAGCTGTGTTTATGTTGCAGCTTCTCCTCCTCCCCTCCAACCGTCAGATTTCTGCACCAGCTCAGCACTGAGATTCTCAGGTAGAAGAGACACCGAGGCAACTACCATTTAGACCTGCCCTTGGCTTACGGAAACAGTCGCAGAGAGTAAGTAGGGTGTTCCCCGACTAATGTTGACATGGCTGAACTGGTGGGTAAAACAAAGCTTAAAAGCAAAACCTCTGAGCGCTGCATTTTTGTCTGGGTATTTTGGGTCGGCCAGGATTTCAACTCTTGCTTCTCATCCACAGATGGTTGCACCAGTAGCATGATTTCCTCCTGCAGTATTTGCTGAGTGAAAGAATGCCACCTAACAAAATACCAGTCCCACCTCCTGAAGTGACTGGACATCTTTCAGATGCAAGGGAGGACTTGTATCCAAGAACTGGCTGGGAGCACCCATCCTGGCACCCATCCATCTGCACTACGAACTTTACAAACCTACATGGCCTCCTGTCCCTGTGCAGTCAGAGCACCTCAACACCTCTGCTTAGCCTGTCACGCCTGCTGAGGCTGCAAATCAGCGGGTCTGTGCTGTCGGACAGTACAGTAAGTCAAGAACGGTTCAGCCATGTTCACTGCACAGGCCATCTCTTTCCATACATCCCTTCTTCCAACTCCTGCCTCAAATTCAAGCCTTCCAGGATCGCTTCAAGCATGTAGTAAAACCTGCTTTCTCTTTACTTTTGGCTTTCTCTCACCAGCTGCCTTTATTACCCCTAAAGCTTCCTCCTAAACACTTCATTTTCTTATGCTTTCTCATACTTCAGGCTGGAATCTTGAAGCTGCTGAAACCAGGAATTCACCATTGTCTGCAGGTCTTCTTCCAGCCTGCCCCTTTATCCTCACAGTGATCATTGTTCCCTGGTGAGTCACAGACACCCCCCCCCCTT
>VZTL01049147.1:96503-107834 GCA_013400535.1 Scopus umbretta | reverse complement strand
CCCCCCCTTCTCCCCTCCAAATGCCTCCTGAACAATCTTTTCTTTTCCAAAGCCTGTCAAAAATGAGCCCAGCAGGATTCCCTACACCAACCTGACCTGGTTACAATACCTCCTGGAACTGATCCTCCAGCTGTCTGTGAAATTTCTGTAGAAGTGCCACTTCTTTATGCAGTACCATTAGCAGAAGATTAATAAATAATGCACAGGAATAACACAATCCCCAATAAACAGTGTACTACTACTTCTCCTGTTTTCTTAAGTGAGCAACATGGATCCTAAATCTGATCTCCCCCTCCAGTTGCTACCCAATCCTCATCTCAGCTACCAAACTCTCTCCTCCCTCCCCTGGCAAGCCTGTCATTCCTTTCTTCCCAGCTGCCAAGGCCTTCGCTGCTACCTCCTCCAGCCCAAATACACTAGCAGACACGAACGCAAGCATCCATACACATATCAGGTTGCATGTTCAAAATGCACATGCTTCCATACGCTGCAATACAGTAGCCCACAGCCCACTGATTCATATTTATTTGGGTATCTGCTGGAACCCCTGCAGGAAGAGGTGAGTTGGAGGAGATCTTCTAATGGCAAAAAAATTACTGAACCCAAAGTCTGAGCAAGACAGTGGTAGATAGATGATCAGGGCAGCGTTCAGCAGAAGCACACATAGGGCCCACGGGGCCTCTCTGAATGGCATCTTTA
This sequence comes from Scopus umbretta, assembly GCA_013400535.1. Lineage (NCBI taxonomy): Eukaryota > Metazoa > Chordata > Aves > Pelecaniformes > Scopidae > Scopus > Scopus umbretta. The sequence continues at coordinate 107,135 of VZTL01049147.1, read as the reverse complement.
GCGTTAAAAGGGAGGAATTCAGGAGCTTTAGATCAGAAGTGCATCCCAACTGGGCATTAGACTCTAATAAATAAAGACGCTTTACACTGACAGAGTGCCAGAAAACTCCTAACATCCTCCCCAAGCTCTGCATACAGATGTCTCTTCAGCCGACAGTGGTTTGGATGGCAGAAGCCAAGCAAACAAGCTCCCTACATAACAGAGGGGGGAAGGGAAGCAACATCCTTGTGGAGGATCATCAAGTCACAACCACTACAGAAAGCACCATGAATGCTCTAATTTGGGACTACAATAAGTCCTTCAGGACAGGCACTGTCTCCTGGTGTCTGGACAGCACACTGCACAACAGGTCCCCAGTCCCGTATCAGCACTTCAGTAGGCAGTGTACAAATATTTCCTGTCACCAGCAGCCTGCGGAAGAGAGCTCATCTCAGAAGGACCTCCCCAGGGGCATCTGCAGGAGGTGACGGAGGTTTGAGCCAGTGACCTGAGACCCAGACCTGGGGAGCTCGCTGTGAGTCACAGTTCAGTATGTCCCCTTTCCAGCCAGGTTTCCTCAGTTATGTTCAAACGCCCACCAGTTTGGGGGGTTTAATACACTTTTTCAGAGTGTGAAATCCTGTACTCCCTTTCAGGGTCTGCCTACATGCAGAGGTCCAGTTGGTGGCCAGCCCCGTATGGCCCTATATGAACAACCCTACACGTGAAAATACGAGGCAGAAAGTGCAAGGAGCAGACGCAGGCCAGAAATAATCGAGCTCTTGTTCTCCTGGAGCACTAGCCATGAGAAAACATCCAGGGTCCCAGCAGGAAGGTGGCAGGAGAGTGGGGACACTCTCCTGTCCCCTCTCATCCTGAATATCTGGGTTGGTACCAGCTGCATTTCCAAAAGGAAAGCAAAGGGGCTGCTGCTGCTTACTGCAGGCAGCTGCCAGGTTCGTATCTTCAACCCTCCCAAGAGCCCTGGCTCAGGCTCTCATTTTATAAGGCAGAGATGCATCCCTAAGTCTGAGGTTTAGAAACAAGATGTATTTATTTGTTATTATTTTCAGTTACCTGAATGCAGTAAAGGTCAGAACACTTATCTTCTGGGGTTGGTTCCTGCTCCCACTCATGTGATTCAAAACCAATTGAATGATTTTTTTCTGTACTTCTCAGACAGAAAAAATCCAGTGGGAATGAAACCTGATACAGGGCATTTTCTAATGAGGATCTGTGGGAAACAAGGATCCACCACAATGGGAGGAAGGGGAGGCTGGTGGGCATTCTGGGGTACCTCCTCCCCAGTCCCCATTAGAGGCAATGAAACATGAATAAAGATGGGTGGGGAGGCCATAGCTTTTTACCTAAGTTTTAACCTAAACAGATCTCAACGACTGGAGTGGACAATATCACCTACATGGTACTCCCAGAGCTGCATTTCGGGTGAGAAGATTCAAGGACATATCTGCGTGTCCTGTGCCCTGTACACGGGCTGCTCCATAATCTCCAAGATTAATTTATGCAAAACACGGGAAGACGTGCTTTTTTCCTTTTGCAGTGAATGACTTCATTAACCTTTCAGGAGCTTGCCAATAGTGAAGTAGAAGCAATGGGAAAATCACTCTTCTCAAGGAAGGAGAATTCTGCCATGTTGCTAACATCACATACCTGGGAGAGGCCAAAGGCACCAGCAAACGACGGACCCTGATCTAGTAATACCCTGCCTCCCACCTCTGCTCTCCCAGACACCCTCTGGTCTCTGCCCTGTTCTTACAATGGTCCTTCTCCTCTAGCTGCTGGCAGCTCACGGCATGACCAGAGATACAAGGAAGCCAGATGGGAAGGCAAACAAGGCAGAGGAACACAATTTTGGAAAGTCTGGAAGAGAGACATAGCCCAGAGGCAGAACGGGAGGGAAAGAACAGGTAAAACAGGTGAAACAGGTATAGAGAGGGAGAGAAACGGCTGTGGGAAAAAATGGGAAAATGCATATGGCACCTTGCATGGAGCACCTCCTTGCATGGATACCACCTCAGCGTGCTAAGGAAGGGTCAGTCTGTTGCAAGGACAGAAGGGAGAAACCAGGAACTGTCTGGTTAGGAGAGCTGAGACTCGTGACTTTTATGAGCCTGGGACTGAGACATGCCTGGCAGGGGTGAATCTGGTGCTACCCAGAAACGGAGCCAAACTCCACTCGAGGCCAGAAAGTCACCATGCCCTGTCCTGCAGGATACTGGATGAACTTCAACGCACAGCCATCTGCGTGACCTCTTTGTGCCTTGCTGTCAGGAAGACCTGATGAGCCCTGATTTGGCCAGCTCTCCCATCAGCCTAGCTGCAGCCACCTCTCCTGCCCTGAGGAAAGGACTTCTCCACACCACATGTCCCCATTGTGGAAGGCCAAATAGCGTCCATGAAGGGATATCCAAAAAGCCATCACCTTTCAAATGTTGCTGCTGGCCAGAATCCTTGCAGCCAAAATCCTGTCCCTGCAGGGAGGTGGTTAAATAGGCTGCATCCACTCCAGCTGACTTGGAGGAAACTCTATACCACATCAGATAGCGGGATAGCCTCTGCATGGGATCAGGTGGCTCTCCTGGGCAGATGAGAGAGGGGTTCTCCCTAACGCAGTGACCCTGCTGGCCCTGTCCCATCCAAACAGCAACTCTCTTCTCCTGCTAAACACAGGTCTCCCAGGAACAGAGCGCAGCTGTCCTGACCCGCTGGGCGCTGGCTTGTTGGTTCAATGCGACTCTCCAACAAGATGCCAAGGCCTCCCCAGACGTTTGGTGCTAGTCCTCTCTCCCTTCCATCGCGGCTTTCCCTGGCAGAGCATGGGACCCTGAACTCAGCTGGGAGCAACACAGAGGGACAGTCACCCTCCTCTTTACAACCACAGAAGTCTCCAAGCAGCCAGGCAGAACACAATCCAAGTTTTCAGGACAGAGTGTCTAGAGCCAGGAGGAAGTTGGGGGAACAGGAGCAGGACGACAGGCCAGGACCTGAACAAGTCGTGAGGCCGTGTCCAAGGAAGTAAGGTGACATCAGGAGACAAAATTTGAGACTACAGACTTCATCAGGCTCCCAGGGAGAAATAAAGCACGTGGACATTGAAGTGACAACCGTGCTGCAGCTCAGAACAAGACCGGAGGCAGCCTTGCCCAAAGCCAGGGGCACACAAGTGGAGGGAGTCCCACGTTGCTCCGTCAGAGGGCAAGCTCCAGCCGCCTGGCCGGCAGCCGGGCCATGGCCGCAGCGGGGGGCTGTCCGACTGATCCCACGCCCTGTCCTTCTCGCTCAGGCCCTGGCCGGCCAGCCCTGCCGGCAGCTCCCACGTGGCCAGGCTGCAGGGACACACAGCCAGAGACAACAAAAAGGGGTCCACGGCAGAGAGACACGCAAGGGGAGGAATTTGGGGAATAAACTAGAGATAGGCGATAGGAAGAGTGTGTGGCGCATGAATAGTGGGGGAGGGTAGAAGATACAGGGTGAGAGAAGAAAATGACATGAACAGAAGGAAGGGAGCTGCAAATAGAAGGGGATGTGGAAACAGCAGAGAGAGACAGATTGCAAGAGCGGTGGAAGTAGAGGAGACCTAAAGGGACAGAATATAATAAGAACTCTTGAGAGGAGAGGGAGAGGGAGAGGGAGAGGGGGAGGGGGAGATTTAAGGTCTCCCCAAGAAGGAAGAAGAAAACCCTGCACTTTTTTCTCCTTAGATTTCAAAGGTTTTGCAAAAGCAGAGTGAAGAGTTGTCATCCTCATTTTAAGACGGGAGGAACTAAGGCACAGAGACTGAGAGAGGCAGTGAATGAGTGAGATGGTAGAAAGGAGCTTAGCTCCCTACTTAAAGCCTTCTGTCAAAGATACAGGTGAAGAACACCAGAGAGAGACCACTACCCAAAGACTGTAGGAAGAGGGCCTGCTAGAAGAACAAGAGATAAACCAAAGCAGCATAGGAAAAAGAGCAGTACAATCTCTAGAGATCTGGATTTAGACATATTCAGAGTAAATTAAACTAGAACACACCAAAACAAGCAATGTCTGAGTGCTTACGTGGAGAATTACCCCCAGGGAGATGATGTTGCAGTGCAGGTTCAGGTACTTGCCAGCCCTACCAGCTTACAGCCAGCTGCAAGGAAAACAGAAGTGGGGTGCGCAGGAGGCTGTGCGACAGGGGCTCGGCTCCTGCAACGCTCACTAACACCTTTCATTTGCAGCTTTTTTTCCAAGTGTCTAATATTTATCCAGTTTAATTTGTACCACCTTTATGTCTCAACTGCCATTACGGAAAACAGGGGGATTGTGTGTACAAACAAACACTAAGCCCCCAACGCCACGTACACCTGAGCCAAATATAGTTTGTAAGAGCCCTGAATAAACCAAATACCTGGTGCCTGTTTGCGCTCCCATACACACATGGGCAAACAGAGCTTCCCAGTTACTCACTGCACACAGGAACCCAAAGGATCCGGTATTTTCCTAACCTCAGACAACACTACTTCATGGCTTGCTAGCACAGGAATTGTCTAGGATTCCCTCGTCAATGAGTGACGAAGGTCTCTCTGCTATAAACTGATGTTAATGGCAGGTTGTGTACCTTGTTTGTTTATTGCCAAGGAGGAATGTTTGTCGTGGCTGTCAAGCTTATAAAAATATTTCCATGACTTCAGACAGCTCGGCATTTTTACATGCAGCTGAGAGAGTGGGTGAATGTACAGATGAAAAATGGAAGAAACATTATTAAGGGAGGAGAGAGAGTATCTCCTAGCACCACCAAGACGGCTTAGAAAGGCCAGAGAGGTCAGAGACGTTTCTGAATAAAATGCATTTTTTTCCCCTGGGGGTTTCTGAAGAGCTGGCAATAATTAAGCATTACAACACCTTTCTGGAGTAGATAAGTCAGCTGAGGCCATCTGAGGTTAAAGGACTTGCCCGTGATCACACACAGCAAATCAGTGGCAGAGAGAAGAATTAAACCCAACAGGCTTAGCTTCCATTACCCAAGTCCTACACACATGGCTGACATTCAGATCAAAGGACGGGAGCTGTGCTGACTATGGACCTGACTGTCAAGCACAGGTCCTCCAAGACGGTATAGCAATTGGGCAAAAAGCAGCAGGCATCCACCCTAACTTAAAGATGGTAATTGCGAAAACAAGTGACAGAAGGCTGGGAAGCAGTGCCTAGTTACAAACTGTGGTGCCAAGTGGATTAAATATACATTGATAGATTCAATTACAAAGAACAGCACGCAAAATGGAAGTGACTGCAGTCAAGGACCCCAGATAGCAAGAAAAAAAAAAACAACAACAAAATATAATCAGGTTTTGGCAGGAAGAAATCCGTCCTTCCGGACCTCGTGGAGACGGTGCAGCCTTCTGTCTCCAGGGGGACTGTCCCAGGCCACCCCAGGCAGTGAGCGGGCAGCGACACCCAAGCCCCGAGGGCTAGTGAGAAGCCTACGGGACTCAGGTTTAGTGGGCCGAGAGAGATCCGTATCACCTAACGCCGAGCAGCCCTTTGTTATCACTGTCACCAGAGAAGCTGGAAAGTGAAGTGGTGGAGAAAGTGAGCCATTCCCCCACCCCTGGCTCACCAGGGCAGGGCTGAGATGCACCCACTGATCAAGTAGGAAACCTGTTCCATGCTTCGGTCCACACTGCCCTGGGTTGGAATATCCAAGGACACCCTCACCAGTATCAATATTCAGCCCTGCATCCATCTGTGCCCAAATGCACATTCTGTCTTGGAGGGCTCTGAAAGTACCAGATTTGGCAGAAGGCGAGGCCAGATCCTGACACCACTGACCAACTCAATGGTTCAATACTCCTCGTCCGTAGCGGGAATGGAAACTCACCTCTTGGGTCTCCTTCTTCGTCTATGCATTTCCCCAGGATTTCAGAGAGTTATGAAATTATCATCGTAACCCTCCCCTCCCAACTTCATCCTGCGCTCACCACGACACGTGTACTACCCCGATCACTAGTAATGACTTAATTTCCTCCTTCTTCTTGGAGCAAAAATAGCAAGGATAATCATTCAGCACTCCATACACACAGCTGCCACCTGAAAAATGCAGGTGAATGCAGTTAAATGGAAAGGCAAGTACAATCTCAGACCATTCTTTTGTACCTGGAGAACTAGACCAGCAGTATTTTGCATGCAAGATTACCAGTCTGTGTGTAGTTGCATTTTCACATTCCATTACTGCAATTGCACACGGCCAGTTACGTGCCTTAGCAGCAGCTTACAAAAGCAATTGCTGCTAAACATACAAAATCCAGCCTCCAGATGCACACACACAAGACTAAAAAACTGGTCCTTATTTTTCTGCTACAGAAAAAACATGTATTTGCTAGCTGCCTGTCCCCTGCACAAATACCACACCAGTGTATTTCCTTGCACTTATACTTGTGTGGTGATCGGCATATTCCTTCAAGCCTTGCAGTAGCCTAAAATACATACAGCATTTTGCAATTAGAAGCATCCCAAAAATGCAAAAAAGCCCTGGTTTTTGCAGAAAAAATTCTTCTCCCAGCAAGCAACTGTAACCACCTCTCCAGCTAGAATGTACTGTCTGTTTAAGGCTCCAGAGAAACACAGCGCTAACCCTTTAAGACAGTAAGAGATGAATACCTTTTTTCATTTAAACTATAGGGGAGTTTTACCTAGATAGACTGCAATTTCCTGAGCTCCAGTCTGGCAAAGTGCCCAGGGCTAAGACCACCCCTGCCCCCCCCTCCTTCTTTTGGCAAAAATTACCATGGAGTCTTTAATAGTCAGAGGCAGTTTTTAGGGTTTTGTTTTCACAAAAGATGCCGAGACAAAACTCAGCTCTAAGCAAGCCCGGGTGCTGCAGAATTTCTTCCAAGAACTAAACTGACGTGCGACGTCCTCGGCGTACTATCCCCAAATACCCTACCGAGGGATGGTTCAGTACTGAGTCAGAGGGAAGCGGACTGAATCACAAATAGCCATTCCTGCAAACTGCTCCCCGACGCCCCCCCCCCTCCCCGCCTCCCCAAAGTTTACAATCGGAGCAGTGACCAGGTTGCGGTTAGCTTGGGAAAGCTGAGGAGATCAGAGTCTGGGGAGATACAGCCTCAGACAGCCTCAAGTTTTTGTTAATCGGCTCCTTGTTTTGTGTGGAGACACGGACAGCAGTTGTTATACCAGGTTTACCATATGTTTATAATATTGTTGTTATGGGAATACATGTACAGTCCATGTCACTGGCAAGTTGCGCTGTTTGCTGCTGGAAGGACAAAACAGAATTCACTGTCCAACGGAGCGCCGAGCGTGCACAGACTTCTAGCAAAATTTATCATCACATGAGTCACGCTCGGTGCAAAACCGCACGCTTTGTTCGTGCGATGGTGTGCGAGCCCACCGCAGCGTCTACACAGGAGCACACGGCATTTCACAACCGTACGCAAGCAATTTGCTGTGCTGCTCCTTCCCTGGGAAGTGGGCAAGCATTGCCCCCATTTTACAGATTTCAGCAGGAAGATCGATCCAACCTTTAAAGCGATTTGCCTAAGGCTGCCCGTCAAATCAGCCAGACCTCCATGTCCGAGACTGCTGTTTCTCAAACGGGACAAGTGAAGGATAAAGCAGGGATGACATCAACTCAGGTATGTACATAAGTCCACATCACATAGCAGATGTATTTGCCTCCCTACGCATCCCAAAATGGTGCTCAGGGCAATGAGTTTGCTTACAGGACACAGGAATAACATGCTTGCGTGTGCGAGACTGTTACCAAAACTACGATGCTCGAGATGCCTACACCTTTAGGTGTAGGGCAGTGAGCATCAGCGAGCGGTGCTCGCTTCTCCAGTGAGTAGGAACAATGTCCGTGGCTCGAGTGGCTCTGCCACGCAGGAGCAGCACCAGGTAACTGCTGAGGAGAAATCCTCTTGTCTGACAGCCCCCAATGCCACAAAATCCAGGCTGAAGGAGTGAAATACGTTTTGTTTACTGCCAACCCCACCAACTCCTGAGCCACCGCTGAAGATCTTGGAGGTGAGAGCAGCTGACTGGAGCAACGCACAACCGGTTCAAAGGAAAACTGATTTACCCATTTAGTCTCCTTCTATACATCAGCAAACAGCGTAAGAAATGGCCAACTCCCCTCCCCGCCCCCCCCCCTCGCCCTGACACGTTGCCATTTTCTGTCCCTGTTTCCATGCAGCTAGCCACATCCCATGCCGTAGTTGAGGAGCGGCCTGCAGGGTTTAATTGTGCACGTGCTCTCTGGGAAAGGGCGGCATGGGATGCAACCGACTGTCCACAAAGGAGCGGAGGCAGGAAGCCAAGGCTGGTTATTGGCCCCGAGTCATACTTGCTGATCGGCGCGTCGAGGATTTTAAGGCGCATAGCTGATCAGATCAGCAGCTTGTCCTAGAAGGAGAAAAGTGACATAAAATATGCACAAGCCTTCCTTCTGTCCTGACAGCAGGTTGAGTTTTCAGATGATGTGGAAACAGCAGCCTGCTCTCCTCCCCCCAACATGGTCTCCTCTTGTGCCTTTGCTGCAGCACTGCTGTCTTGTTCCCGACTCTGGGGACTCTGTCCCTCCCTGGCCTTCGTGCCAAGGCTCAGGCTCTGGTCAGGGTGCTCCACACCACCGTTTTTACATCCCTTCAGCCCTTGGCCTTTCTTCTCAGCATGCCAAGCAAGGGCTCATTAGTGTTCCCTGTTAAGCTTTTGTAACTCCAGCCCATCCAGTGCCAAGCTGGAACAGAAAGGGCATCAAATCCCCATCCAGGAGGGTGCAAAAATTCCCCGTGCTGCCAGCCCAGCTGGAATTCAAACAGGTGATCCCAGAGAGGAAAGGCAGAGCATGCACGCGTGTGATCTGCGTGTGCGGGAGCAGCGTGCAAGCTCTGTCTGCGATGAGCAGGCGCTGCTTCAGCTTCTTCCCAAAGACAGCAACTTCAAGTATGCTTGCCCCAAGATCAGTCCTCTGCATGTGTATGTGCATAACATTTTTACGGCGTCACCTGCGTGTGCGAAGTCTGCGGTACGTGCCTGCTCCGTCACAGGAACACTGCCATGAACGGAAAAGCTAAAACATGGCACACACTGGTTTTAAGCCTCAGCTGCCCTGAGCCTCACATGGTAATTCGTGCTATCGCAAAGTTGGCTGTCAAATACTACTGCTACCAGGCTGATAGAATAAGCTATTATGTAAACTGAGGAAAACATGCGAATTGGGCTGTGTCTGTGCAGGAACCATGCTTACAACGTGTGCACGTTGCCCCTCTAGGAGGAAGAATGTGCTACACAAGCAGGTGTGTTTGCACAAACTTGCTGTTTCCATGCATGCGGAGGGGCTGGCCGCGCGGGAGCATTCATGATAAAGCTTTATTTCATCCCCACACATATTTTCACAAGGGACGGATGTTTTGTCCTTGCTCTTGCCAGATTCCAACATAATTAACCAAAATCTACAAAGTCATTTTAACAGAAGGTCTCCCTACCTGCGAAACCACCTATGGAAAAGGCAAGCCACACACTCTCTACCCATCTCTTCAGCTGCAATCCTTGCCCAAGTTGCTATCACCCCTTGAGCTGGCTACAAAGACCTCTTTCCCCTATCAACTGCCCCAAACTCTGCCGAGTCAGAAAACTCAACCTCCGTCGTCTTCCATGCCAAAAAGTCCTGCTACATCACGTTCAGCTCAGCTACACTCCATCCTTGCTTGTGCCCCGATTCAGGTCACAATTCCTCCTCTTTTTAAAGCCCTCCAAGGTCTTCCGTGGACATCCTTCCTCCCCGCTCCCCCATCTGTCTACATCCTCTCTCCGCAGGTTTTCCACCCAGCATCAGAACCATAGGTGCCAGAGCTTCCTCCTCCCCAGGTCCAGCTGCCTGGAACAGGCATTTTTTCCCCCTACCTCACAGCCTGGCAAGTCTCCTTTCAAACACGATCTAATACTTCTCCCCCTCCTGTGACAAAAAAAACTGGGAGCCTTTCTCCCTGCTTCTCACATACCTCCATCACTGGACTCTCTGACTGTAAAGCGTGCGGGATAAAGGTATCATGGAAAACGTTACAGCAAATCATGGGGGTTTGCTTTGATTCTTCTTCTGCTTATTTATTTATTTTTTGAAAGGAGGTAACAAGTCAGAGAGAAGCTGGCTGAGATTTCTGCCGTAGGTTTTTTTTGCAGCAGCAAGATCCTCCATCTTCCTTGCTGGATTGAATAGGGTCTCAGGACAATTTAGACTCCCTCCCCCATCTCCCATTCCTGCTCATATTCTTCAACACATGATGCTCTCCTCCCAGCCTTGACTGGGAAAGCACATATCCTCACTCACTCTCTCCCTCTCTTTCGGCTCCTGCCTCGCTTAGGTTGTGTCAGGACATTAGGATGACGAACATTTGTGCAGCTCAGACTCTTGTAGGTTATTTTTTAACAGAACAACTAGAATCAATGAAACCTGAATGACGGCAGATGACAAACTTAAAAGACCTCGCGAGGATGCACCCAGGGTACTGGGAGGCTTTCTGCATCTCACGCCGAACGGAAAAAATAACCCTCCAAATGTTTAACCAAACCCAGCGCCGATGCTGCCATGAGGCCGGGGGCGAGGATCGGGGTTTCTCTCCCCTCTGCCCTTTTTTTTTTTATTTTTTT
>VZTL01049147.1:47169-86566 GCA_013400535.1 Scopus umbretta | reverse complement strand
GGGGGTCCAGATGGCTCATCCCAGAGTGATCTCAGGTGTTTTGTCACCTGCCCCAGCACCGGGTATGCCTCAGCCTGCAAACTCACATACTTCCAGCCTGACAGTCATTGTCGTGCGTCCCCTTAGTGAGCACTGCCCAGCTCTGAGCCTTCTCCTCAAGTTTCTGTCAACCACCAGAAAAGCTCCCGCTCTGTTGTCCCCGGTGGCCAGAGCCCACATTCAGCAAGCACAGCCCAACAATCCTGCAGGAAGGCACGCTTAAGTCGAGGAGCTGAATATATCTCCACCCTCATCCAGCAATTACTCTGCTTCCTCTCCTCATTCTAGGTCCCCAGCCCGAGTGCCTCTGCCTCGCCGCACGCTGGATGCGGTCCCAGCAGTGCTTAGCCCTGCGTGTCAGCTGGGAGGGCACACAGCCACGACATCAGGCATGATCCCTGATCCCAGACAGCACCAGCTGTCACCGCCTCGACCCACTGGGACTTGGTGGAATGAGGTTTTTCTAGTTCGCACGTTCTGGCCGCCCTGAGCCTCAGAAACCCGTCTGAGCAAGCCCCAGTCCTAACCACCGTCCCAGCAAGGACAAGCCGCAGTTACTGTGCTGCCTGCTCGGGGGCAGGCAGCGGGCAGAAGGAAGGGGTGACCCTGCCGTGGGTCAGGGAAGCTCCTGGCAGTCTCTCGGCAGGCCCTTGGGCAGAGGGCTCGCCTCGTCCACGTGCCGCCCGCGATCACCACACAGGTGCCAAGCGGAGCTCCCCGGGGAGCGCCAGTGGCACACATGGAGGGGAGAGTGAGCTGGAGTGGGTTAGCATGGACATACTGAAAATCTGTGGGAGCATGCATTGAAGGAAACCTCTCCTATCAAACATCCAGCCTTGAAATAGTATAGGCAACCTCGTCTGGCTCCCAGTGTACTCTAAACACTGGTGGGTTGATGTCAAAACTATGCTGCTTAGGGCAGAAAAGCCTGGTCCACTTCCAATGTATTTCCACAGGAATCTCTCCACTGGCTCCAGGGAGGACTGGGTTTGGGCCCGAGGGACAGAGAAGAGATGAGATGCAGTGCCACCATGGAGGAATCAACCTGCCCCTGTCAAAGCCATTCTCCTGGAGGCAGAGACAGCAAAGAGAGAAAATCCAGAAAGGAACAAACTGATATCGGGAGCTATCTGGCTCCATAATTCTTTGTCTCTCCAGTATTTATTGTTTGTACAACAGCAGCGATTATGTGCATCTGCCAATGTCAAGGCCTCCCTGTACAAGGCACTGAATAGGCGTAATGAGAAACAGCTCCTGCCCTGAGCAGCTCGACTGAAGAAGCGAGTGAGGGCATGGGGAAGGGGGACGGGGATGGGAAACAACTTGCTTGTGGTGGCGGGGGCCGGGGGAAGAGCTGGGATCACAGACACGGGTCTCTCCGCCTCCCTTCTCTCCCTCTCCCCCAGCCCAGCGCCCTTGGCAATGAAACCACACTGACACTCCTCCACAGCTCCGCACGGCTGCAGAGTTAATTAGTTAGGTCTGTGAATTAGTTAATTTCCAGGAGCGGTTCTTTCATTACAAACACCACACAGCAGGCATTTTACATCTACAGCTACAAGAGCAGCCTCTAAGCCCACAACCCTTTGTCAAGGGTAAAAATAGAAAACAGTCACAGTAGATGGGAAGAGAGTCAGGAATAAGGCAAGGGCAGGGAAAGATGGAAGCACTACAAGTTCTGCAGAAGAATGAAGGCTTCCAAAATATCCGGTTATCTCCAGAGCCTGAGTGTGCTGCATGCTTGTTTTGGCACAGCAAGGTGGTAAAGAGGGTGGCTACATGAAGCCATCTCTAACAGTTATTTGGATTGAAGCACCTTAGACTCATTACTAAATAGCGAGGGAGCCCATCCTAGCCCCAAAGCCACATCTTTCCACGTTCACTTAAGCTGAACAAGGCCCTTGCATTTCCATCCCACCGGGGTCCAGAGGACCAGCAGCATGGGGGCTCTAGCAGGGCGCGGGGCCCCAGAGGCGAGGAGCGGGCAAGGCAGAGGAAGGCAGCTGCGGGCAGGGGCGGTGGAGAGGGGCAAGAGCTGCACCCCCAAGAGCCCCCATGGGGAATACCAGGGCAAATACATTCTTGGGGAAGGACTTCTCCAGGGGATGAGAGACTGCAGGAGGGACACTCAGAGAAGAGAGCAGCTCCACCTGTAAGCACAGCTGTTCTGGGTCTCAAAGCTCAGGGCAGCCTAGCAGCCTGCCTCCTACTGCTGCGAGGCAGGAGATGCTGGAGGACACGCGAGCGAAGGGTTGGGCGAGCAGCCTTCCCACTGCCCGTCCTCCAAGCCCGAGCCGTGGCTGCTTGCCTGGAAGAGCGGTGGCAGTGGGTGCGCAGCCTGTTCACGCAGGGCACCAAGAGAACACGAGCAGGGCTGCAGTGCTGCGGAAGGGAACGTCGCTGTGCAGTCGTGGCGTACAACAGGCGCGGAGAGACTGCGAGTTCGGTGGGGGTTGTTTCCGTAGCGTGGAGCTGGGGAGGGATGGCTAAGGCACGGGCAAGTGTGTTGGGCAGTGGGAAAGAGGGAGACGGAGAAGATATTTTAGAAAATAATGGAAGGGAGAGATTAGGAATGGAGAAAAAGGAGATCGATAAGTCTCTAGAAGATAACGCAGTAGGGAAGGAAGAGGCTTTGGTGACAGGTGGTGGTGGAAGAACAAAGCAGAATACAAGATAGGCTGTGTGAGAAAGAGAGCGTGAACGGAGTCAGGCTGAAATAAGAGACTGAAATAATGGCAAGGAGAGCATCCCTCAGACATCCTTCAGAAAGGAAGTGACAAAGAGGAAAAAAAGGAAAAAAACCCCAAAACATAAAATGCATGAGAAAGAAGTGGATATCGTTTTATCATCGAGTGCAAGGTGCCGCTGGCATGCAGGAACCCAGTTATTGAAAACCACAGGCAGAACGGCAAAATTCCCCAACACGTGCTTGCACACCACAGACACAAATAACCAGGGGATGCAAGGACTGCGTGTTAAATTGGGGTGATCCCCAGAAGAATGGCCCACCACCTTTTCTACTGTGTTTTTGTGCTGGGCCTAGAGCTCAGGCACCTATCCACCCCAGACAGGAAAACCTGTGTCCATGCCCCCCTGGCTCTGCAGCCTGCTGGGGGGCAATGCTATTGCCCTGTGACTGTGGATGCCAGCCTCGGAAGCGCAGGTATCCTGCCTGCAGGGAGCCAGAGGGCTGAAAGCATCGGACTGCTTTGAACAGCGAGGAGCTTTTTGTCTCCTCACCTTGGGTGCTCTGGCTTTTGCCTACACCGAAGGGCTTAAAACAGGGACACTTAAAACAGGGAGACAACAGGACCACCACTCAGGGTCTGCTGGGACTCCCCAGGATAAGTGTAAGGCTGGCCTCAACATATGAAGAGAGGAATCCGAACACCACATGTCCATGGTCCCTGCTCCAATGCTCCTGCAAGGGTATTAAAAGAAATTTTCCCCTATAACTTCCTTTTTAATATCGCTAGCTGTGTGGGCTGGAAAAACGTGACTCAGGAAGAGTCTGTGGACATCTCGCTGAAGAGAGAGGAGAGCAGCGAACATCAGAGAGCAGAAATCACATCCCTTGTCATGCAGACGCCACCCAGGAAGACCAGCCTGCTGCTGCTCTGGAGGAGGGCTCGGGCAGGGGAGGGTTTGTACGCTCTGCCGCACGCAGTGGGTTTCTTCACTGAGGTGATCAAACGCATCATTTACAGCTGCGATTATCAAAGCCAATCTTTCGGTTTCATTGGTCAAACTGGGGAAATCTCCCAAGCGCTTGTACCGCTAAAATAAGATCTTGTTCACTGGAGATTATGCAGGGCCATCTCTTTCCAGGCATATTTTGTTAGCAAGGGCTTAACTAGGAATGTTGACATTTAAGTTGTTGTCACTGCATATTTGAGGCTGAGTGTACATTAATTACAGGGCAGCACGGCTCCCAGTCTCAAAGCTCCTTTTCACCAGGAGGAAGGACACAGGGCCGTCCCTCTCCCTCTGCGTGAGGGGGGTCGGACCTACGGGGCACTCCAGCAGGGATTTCCAGGAGGCAGATCAGGGGACAAGAGGAGAGAGTCCTGCGCGACAGAGGCAGCCGCAGCTAACACCCTATTGAGGTGAATGGGGCAGTGCACACGGATCACAGCTACTGTCATTTCAGGTACCTTGCAGATGAAGGCAGGCATCATCTCTTCATATTTGAGGAACTGGGCAATTACTAGAGGTTCTTTGGTTGCAGAACCATATCTATCGCCAAAAGATAAGGGGCGGGGTGGGGGGGGGGGGGGGAAGAGAGAAAGGATGCTGCTGCTTCAGTAACTTGGTATGTCCTCTTGGTGCTCGTGTGGCAGGTAACATTTGGGGGGTGTTCTCCTTTCCTCCTGAAATGTCCTCCCGTCAGTATCCGGCCTGGGCATCTGAGATGACTCTGAACTAAACCAGCTCAAAATATCAGTACAACCATCTATCAAATCTCATTCACGCTGGATTTCAGATCGCATTACGATCCAGAGAGGCACAGGCAGAAATTCACAGTTTCGTTATCGTCCTAGAATTTCCAGCACGGATGCATTCAAAATACCGCAAGAGAAATGGTGCCTCAGCACACGGACATATGGCAGCAACAAGAAAAAGCTGCTCCGGTGCAATTGTTCAGCTCCATTTCATGGAGAGAGCTGCACAGAGGGAGGGCTGCCGTGGCGGGGAGAGAAACAGAGAAACACGCCAGGCTACACAGAGCTGACAGAGGGAGCGGGAGGAAACGGAGAGGCAGGCGAGAGAGACAAATGCGACTCCAGGGGAGAGGCAGCAACNCCCCGCCCGGCCGCCGGCACCCACCCGCCTTGGCCGAGCCCCGCCGGCGGGAGGGCCGCGGTGGAGGGCCCCGCCGCTTTCTGCCCGCTCGCCCCGTAGCTTTGTCTGCTGCCGCTGTGCCTCCCCCCCGCCCGCCAGGCTTTTCCAGGCCCAGGGCCGGCAGCGCCCGCCACCCGAGGAGCGCCCGCTGCCTTTTCAGGGCGGGGTAGCGGGGAACTGCTGCCCGGATCTGGGAAGTACCTGGAGCCCCGGTTGCCCAGTCAGGGGAGCTGGGTGGGTACGGGACCCCCCGGTTTCCCAGTAAGG
Organism: Scopus umbretta; assembly: GCA_013400535.1. NCBI lineage: Eukaryota > Metazoa > Chordata > Aves > Pelecaniformes > Scopidae > Scopus > Scopus umbretta. Next base: position 81,418 of record VZTL01049147.1, on the reverse strand, counting down.
GGAAACTTTCGGGTAGGTAAGACTCTCCCCAAGGGCAGTGAAATGGAAAAACAGCTTTTCCGGGCAGAGGTGGAGAGCGCTAACATCCCCCTTTCACTGTGCAGGCAGTCTAGCACCACCGCCAGAGAGCGAGGGAAGGGTTGCCCGAGGAAGACGGACGCAAGCTTGCAGCCCGCGTCAGTGGCGGACCTCGGCCTGCCCCGTGCCTTCGCTCTCAGCGTATGCAACGCAAGGATGATCCATGGGATCGGCCCGTGGGATAAGGGCCGTGAAGCCCCAGCAAGGGACTTGGGCACTGTGATGAGAAAGGCCACCAGAACCAAACAGATGTTAACTTCTACCACGGTGGAGAGGGACACCTTCACTCACAAGGATAACATGAGGTGGCCAAGGTCTCCTGAATCATTAACCAAGCAGTACAAGCTTCGTGCCTTTTATTGTATGTATTTTTTCCCTCTCTGCGTAAGGGACTTCCTCACTCCTCCTCCTCCTCCAAGCAATGCGAATGATTTGAGAGGCCGGTTCATCCCTGCAGGACAAGAATCGCCCCCAGCCCGGTGGGTGCTGGGTGCCCTTGCGCTGAGCATGGGGCGCAGCAGCAGCAGCAGCAGCAGCAGCAGCATGGTTAACTTCCCCCCCGAGGCCCTCCCGCCTGGGTGCAAAGTGAAGGAGGCAACTGCCTGTTTATGGCAGGAGGGTGCAAATTAGCCTTCTGGGAGAGCCTTGCCACTAATTTCCCTGCCGCTCGGGTTGCGGGACTGGGGGGGGGGGGAAAGCGGGGGGAGACCTCCAGCTGAGGAAAACAACCAGGAAGGCGAGTATCTGCCATTTCCTACGGGGAAAGGATTCAGAGGAGAACTGTCTGAGTCTATTAACTGCTGCTGGTTCCTGTGGAGAGATGGTGGCACACCGGTTTACTTCAAATAGTCTGTTTCCATCTCTAATACCACCTTCAAGCATTCAAACCCAGCCACATAAAACTCCCTTCCTGCTACCTTCTGCAGCGTGTCTCTCACCGACGATTTTATTTTTGTAACGGGAGACCTGAAGCAGGGTTTGCAGTAAATGAAAAGAACCGTGTCCATTTGCATGGTTGCATAATCACGTTATACAGGGATCTTTCAGACGCTGGAGAGCAGAGCGAGAGAGAGAGAAAAGTGGGACGTCACGAGCGGGAGCTAAAAGCCAGATCTCTCGATGAGATCAAGGAATAGATGCAAAGTCAGTCAGATGGAGAAATGTCTGGATAGCTCTTCCAAACGGCGCGAGTCGCAGGCTTAGCTCGGAACATAAACAAAGCAAGATGTTTCTGGGGGTTGGGCTAGGTTTTGTATAAACTCTGTTTCCTCTTCCATCATTGAAACCGGATGAGAAGAACAGCCTGTAGCCAGGATCCTTTGCCTCTCTGCTGAGGGTTTATACAGGGCTCAATTCCCAGGGCGGTCAGGCCAGGACCTTTCACCACTGCAGAGGGAAAAAAAAAAATCACTCACGTCTGTGCTGCTGAATGAGAAGCTGAAGCCGAGCGTCGCTGAGGAGCAGTATTATGTATTCCAGAATACATGTTTTCTCCTTACTAAATGGTAATTCACCAGCACCGGCAATTTTCCCTTTTGGATTCCCCAGTGACCGTCGGTTAGCCCAGGCCTCAGCCCGGGGTCACCAGAACCACAGCCCTCGGAGACGGAAAGCATCACTCGAAACATAAACACTATTAAACCAAAATGGCAAATTTTCACAGAAATGAAATATTCTCTGAAACAAGGGAAACCCAAACCAGGCAAGTGTAGCATGTCCTTTCTAGGATGAGAAATTTATTTGGAAACCTAGCATCACCCGTTTACTTTCCCGTTACCCTAAAATTCCCGCCTCCCCTCCCTTACCCTGTTATGTGCTCTGATGCCAGTAGCAGGAGGATAAGAACATCTCCACAGACAGTTCTGTGGACCGTCCACTTTGTAACTCAAGTACTTCTGTGAAATTCTTAAAATCTAGGACATTTACCCATCCAAACTGTTTGAAATGTTTAACCATCTGAAGGATTTCTCAGCTGCTTCCTCGAGTGTGAAGTCAAACATCGCCTATCCTGTGGAAAAGGGAGAGTGGGAGGACATGTTTTTTACATGTTGTACCTCCTCGCCTCCTTTGCACAGTCTGAATTCTTGCTTGCAGAGTAGGCAACAAAATACAGTATTTAAAGGAGATCTCTCCTTGGCCAGAGAGGACAAGGGAGCCACAGGTGCCCAATCTAAATTAACTCTCTTACCCCCAGGGTGCAAAGCTGTCATCACCAGTCCCGAACCTGTTACTCGGAAGAAAAGGCTAACGTGAGAGGCACAAGAGAACCTTCCCTCCCCGAGCAACCTGCGGCATATGGCAGCGGGAGCCTGCAGGATTTCCAGTGGCACGAAGCATGACTGCCAGGGGCCGCCTTCCCTTTGACGCTTGGGCCTTTTTGCAGCATTCGGGAAGTGTGAAGAGGCAACAGGCGAAATGCAAACCTGGCCCGCTGTGCTTACATTAAATTCCTCGACATGTGGTGTTTCATGCGAGTGGGATAGCTGTCAGACGTTGCCTCTTGAGGACACATTCCTCAGTGGGCTCGGGCTGCTCGGAAAATCCTGGATTCTTCCCCCAAGCCAGACAGCTCCCGGTTACCCATCTCTGCACCGCTGTGCCAGGTGCTGCCTGCTGCAACTGCACTGTGAAAAATGGGGCATTTATCTGTACCTCTGTGCTCAATGTAGGCACAGCTTAGCTAAGTGTATCTCCTTTCACATCCTCACCACAGCTGCGAACTCCCAAGACAAGCACCTAAACCTCCTGGGGATGGCGCACAGCCCCAAGAGTGGGACTGTAAAGTAAGCTGAGAGGGGTATGTCCACAGCGCACACTGCGGTGGAGGGGAGGGATACCTGAGTTACCTGCAAATGAACTCGTTCAGGGTCTGGAAGCAGCCTAGGAGGTACATACAGATGCCACTTGCAGTTGCAAGGCACCTGACATAAGCCATGATGCATTTGGCACTGAAAAGGATGGGTAACTGTCTTACAGATTTTGCAGGAAGTAATATATTGCAAACCCGTCGCTTGAGATGTGAGGGGACAAGTTATCCACAATGTAAAGATGAGCAGGACTTTTGCATCAAATTTCCTACTAGCTTTCTGGCTCGGATGTCAAGAGGAGGAATGAAACGGTATTTTTTCGTTATGAGAATCTTCCTTTTTGGCCTGGACAGTGCCACGTACACCTTATACACCGAAACGGGGATCAGGTAAGGGAAAAGTAAGGGAAAGCTCTGAGCAGGACTCAGTGAGAGACCTTCTGAAGATGCTACAAAGAACTAACATCCCAGCAAGCTCATGCCATGCGCAAGGCAAAGGGGTTAACCTGAAGTTGCGAAGGGGCAGAAGTGGGGAGGGAAGGTGACTTTGCCTCTGCATTGCTCAGAGGCTTCTGCTCTGCTTGTGTCTGAGCATGTCTTCTGGATGGCACCCATGAAACCGGTACAGAAGAGCACAAGGAACAGGCTCGCTCCAATTGAAGCACGATCCACGTGGAGAGTGGCTTTTGCTGCGGCAGCAGTCCAAGCAGGAGAGCTTCGGTGGCAGCGGGACGCCCCAGATGTGCTGAGCTGTTAGGAGCTGCTGATGGCTGAGGCTGGCATTAGGAAAGCCTGTACCAAGGAGCTCACCAAGCCACATAGCCATAGAAATCCTTCCCGCTGCAAACTAGCCAATCCTGTTCATGATACACAAGCATTATAAACACCAGCAGACAGCTTCAAAAGCTACATAAGCCACAACAGGCAGCAGGACAGACTCCATGCCAGGATAAGTCACAGTGAATCAGAGCTGCACGATGCGGCCAGCGTATGAAATGGTTTTCCTGTTTCAAAAACGTTCGCCAGTGTAGCTGGGACAGAGGCAGGCAAATAGCAAATGTCTATGAGACAAACTGCCAAGGGAATAACACTTGCGTGTACTGGATCAGCTCTTGAGCACTTCCCTCATCAGTGTCACTGCAAAGATGACCAAAACCACCAGGAAGAGCAACACCTGAAGGGATAGGTGGCATGGAACGCCTAGGAAAATGAATACCATTGTCAAGGTGTGATTTCCCATTTATGCAACGAATTTTTTTTTTTTAATCTACTGGAGAAAGGAGGCAAAAAAAAAAATCAGTATGTAGACAGTGGGAATATCCTGTGGAAAAAAAACTTAGCTTTTCTGAAGAAGTTTCCAAACAATGGGCCAGATCTCCTTCAAAGTGACATTTAATCAGAAGAAAGAAATGGAGCTACTCAGATTTAGTAAGGAAGTGATCCTATTGTTCTAATGTTATTTTGTTTTACTGATGTTATGAGAAATTGGCTTCCTCTGGTTTGGATTTTTCCAGACTGGCAAAGGACAGATACAACAAATGAAGAATGCCAGTAGGACTATAAATGGAATAGAACTGTAGCTTCTACACTTAGTTATGCCTGTATCTCACATACTAGAACAAAAAAAAAAGGCGGGGGGGCGGGGGGGANCATGACATTTAACAAGCTTTGCTTTAAAAAAAAAAAAAATAAAAAAAAAAAAAAAAAAAAAAAAAAAAAGAAATACCACAGCTCTGGAAATGCAGAACTAAGGGCACCTGAAATAATGTGATTTTGTTCTACAGCGCCACCATTGACCAAGAGCGTGATTATAGTTCAGTCATGTTGAGGTTTGAAGCCAAGGACCCTACCCTCTCCTGCCAGCCACCACCGTAATTCCCCATGATAGTGGGAATCCATCTTTGCATTTGCAGATGTCTCCCTCTTTGGATGCCTCTTAGGTTTAACCTTGAGCCGCATTGCAAAATTTCCATTCGTAGCACATCAATTAGTTTCTTCCATCCACCCACAACAGTTTTCTATCCAGTTTACATTTCCGTCTTCATCAATATATTTTCCAAATCTCTTCCACAGTTTAAACATTTGAATATTCTCAGAGATATGTGTTTCATAAGAGATGAAATGTCAAAGATCTCACGCTCACCAACTCCAACCTGTCTCAATAAATACACACATGGATATTTATTTTACTTAACCTTAAAGCAAAGCAGCTCAGCTTTGTTGTGTAGACGGTCCTTATATTTTCTTGTTTTTGTGGATTTGTATACAGATAAACAACATTCAGGATTTGACATTTCACTTTGATTGCAAGTTGCTGTAATTAAGAACCAAAGCTTTATGAATTTTAATCATCAGCTGTAAGTGGTACATTATCTCTAGTTCACAATGAAAGCAATCAAGTGGACAAGATATTTTTAGAGACATTACTGTGGTAATATTACATTAAGTAGCGGTTAGTACACTATTTTCACACCCAGTGATTTCACACATTAATGCGGCTATAGATCAGCGTTAATGACAAGAGAAAGTTATTTTTCAAGCAGTATGAGAAGGGTGGTTAAAAGAGCTACTGGGGATTTACACTTCAGCAGCAGGAGGGGCACCTCAACGGGGTTGCAGCTGAAGACGCTCCAGCAGCAGGGGCTGCTTGCACTTCTCCTGGAGACCGAGGCAGAAGCCCCTGTTGTCCCGAATAGGTATGGGTGAACAACAGGGGCAGCACTTTCTCCCTGCTTTTTGGGAGGGAAAGAAAGACAGGAGGGGAGAGCAAGACAAAGTACCCTAATGCTGGCACTTAACCCCAAAGCTGGTGAGAGAAATCACATACCACATCTTGCCCAAGGCTGCCACTTCAGCAACACAACGCTCCCTCCTTTCAAGGAGGGCACGGGAAAGAACAAATCAGAAACACCCTACAGCTTAAAGGAAAAAAAGGCAGGGAGTCCGGCACATTTTAAAGTTTCGGTATATGCTGCTCCACGTGGGTATGACAACACCGTCTAGATAAACCTGTAAATACAGACATCTCTACTTTCAAGGCAGGAGGGACTAATGCACAAAGCACATGGCCCCGAAAGGAGCGCATTTAAGGTACTATTGTCTTGCTGAAGGATACCAGTTCATCCAAAAATTGTTTGCCTGAAACCAGGGCTAATGAGAAACGCTGTTCTGAGGAGGAGAAATTCTTCCTTCTTCCTGGAGTCTCAGATCTGGGATAATAGGAAAAGCTCCAGCAGCCTCACCCCAGACCTGCAGGCCATTTTATTTTACTGCAGAGATCCTACGAGGATGGCAGGGCTGGGATTCAGAGAGCTCAGCAGCTAGTTGTACCAGAGGGAGTATGCTACGTTGTCTGCATGTCATGGTGGCAGACAGCTGTTGTCACAGCATCTTGGATTCTGTCGGAAAAGCCCTCGCATAAAGCCAGTTCAGCTCCACAGAAGAGGCTGATGCCTCTGCAGCCAGAACTTGCCGATACCAGCATCACGGCAGCGCTTTGCAATTCCATTTCAAACCGCCTGGTTACGCAGGCCAGCTGCTGGCGACAGGTCATTCAGAGTAGGTATATGGCATCCAGATGAAGAGATATAATGGCCTCTTTTGCTACTCTCTCTCACACAGCACCAGTTGCAGCCCAGTAACAGGTCAGCCCTCACATTCGGTCTAGAATTATTGGATGTTAGTATAGAAAGATTAGACCACTGCTGCTCTGTGATATAGAGAAGCAGTATAGAAATACCGATCAGACTTTATGTACATGTTAAAATGTCCCTTACAATGTTTGCCGCCTCCGTTTTGTTATAGGGTAACCCAAGCAGCTCTGTCACAGAACAACCTGAAGTCGGAGCACAAGCAGGGCTCCAGGTTCTGCACCCCCAAAGTAAGAAAGGAATCCTACATTTGAGAAATAGGTAATGCTCTCTGACCTATTCGTAAACTAAAGCGTTAGTTCTTTCTCAGGATCCTATAGATGCCTTCAGAAAGCAGCATTTAACAACATTACAGACTATAATCACAGAAGCATCTCTGCAGTGGACACAAAGACTGTACAACTTGGAAAAAAAAAGGATGTTGAAATGAATAGAACAGGAAAAGGTCTACCTGAGAAGCTGAGAAAAACACACGCTGTTAATATACCTATAGAGAAAAATTCAGTATGCTCTTTGCTCATTGCCTAGCTTTTGAGGCTCTGCTGGGTTGTTTCTATGTGGAGAAGAAATCAGTTGCATCAGCAAAGCATTTCTTGGTACACAGCCTCTGTCTTTCATTCCAGTCCCATTTCCCTACATGCTGTGGAAATGCACAAAGACAGGCGGTTTCCCTGTACAGAAATTGGAGTCTGCCTTTGCAGCAGGCAATGTCTCTTGGCCTTTGCCAGGCCACGCTCCCAGCTCTTCCCACGGCCCTTCCCAGTGGCAGCTCCCCAGCTCCCTGTCCCGTGTTTTTCAAACAGGTCATTTGAAACTAATGGCTTACCGTGTGCTTAGGGCTGTGGCTTGGGGCACCAGCTTCATCTGTGTCCTCTCCCGCTACGGGAGGGAAAATGCAATTGCTTCATCATTAGGTCAGAGTGGGGATGATTTACATATCTATCATTGCCTGTAATTAAAACCAGATAATGATAGGAAAACATTAAAAATAATAATAATGCATAAAGTGTACAACCGAGTGAGGGCATTCTTAATTATGTATCCAGACCTGTACGTATACAAAGGTCTGCACGGGGCTTTCTTCACTGCTTCCTTTTGCCTTTCCAGAGTTAGTTGTGTGTAAAATGCTAATTTGGCATCAGTTGAGACACATGGCAGTGTCTCTGCTAAGTGTAAGAGACACAGGGAACAGACACCTTTCTCTCATTCCCTTACATCAAAGCGCAAATTCCTCCTTTAGACTTCTGTACAAAGTGGGACTCAAGTTAGTGCCCTGTTTCTGATGGTGCCACACGTGCTTCAGAGGAACGCGTAAGAATGTCCCCAAGAATCACAAAGTCATTGATTTGGGAAGGGACCCCTGAAAATTGCCTAGTCCAACCCTGGTCAAAGCAGGGTCAACTAGAGCAGGTTGCTTAGGGCTGCATCCAGCCAGATTTTTAATATCTTCATGGATGGAGACTCTGCAACATCTTTGGACACCTGTTCCAGTGTTCAACCCCTTGTCACAGTAACAAAGGGGAAAAAAAAGTGGTTTCTTACATTCAGGCTGAACTGGGTTGACGGTTGGACTAGATGATCTCAGAGGTCTTTTCCAACCTTAATAATTCTGTGATTCTGTGATTCTATGATTCTTGTGTTTCAGCTTGTGCGTGTTGCCGCTTGTCCTTTCACTGTATACCATGAAGAATAGTCTGGCTTTGTCTTCTTTACTTCCCACTCAACAGGCATTTGTACACATTGACAAGATCCTCCTGAGCCTTAGCTTCTCCAGGCTGGGCAGTCCCAGCCCTCTCAGCCTTTCCCAAGCCCTTAATCATCTTTCTGGCCCTTTGCTGGACTGGTTCCAGTAGCCCATGTCTGTCTTGTACTGAGGAGCCCAGGACTGGACACCACTTCGGGTGTGACTCACCCCTGCTGAGCAGAGGGGATGGATCACCTCCCCTGACCTGCTGGTGATGCTCTTCCTAATGCAGCCCAGAAGCTGTTGGCCACCTTTGCCACAAGGGCACATTGCTGGCTCATGTTCTACTTGGTGTCCACCAGGACCCTCAGATCCTCCTCTGCAAAGCTGCTTTCCAGCCTCTCAGCCCCTGGCCTGTGCTGGTGGCATGGGGTTATTCCTGCCCAGGGACAGAGCATTTCCTTTTGTTGAACTCCATGAGACTCCTGTTGGCCCATTTCTTCAGCTTGTTGAGATCCCTTTGAAAGGCAGCACAGCCATTTGGAATAATCTGCCTTCTGCAGAGCACTCTTCCTGATACCAAACAGTTAGAGGTTGGCTGAAATCTTGCAGGTAACAAGGCATCATTACCTTGAAAAAGTCAAGCACTCCTCTTGGTCATTTGAATGTCTAAGTACCCTTAGAGGAATGTCTGAGAAGTACTTAGCTACATGCAGATCAATGTATCATCAGTATGAGATCACTGTATGACTCAAAAGTCAAAAGCAGCAAATTATGAGAGCTTTTTTCAAAGAAATAAAACCTTTAAGGAATTCCCAAGCTTTCTACAGAGGTCATACCTGCTCCAAAAGACTTAAATCCACAGGTGTTTTTCAACAACCTGCTGAGACTATTTCTGTAATGCTCCAGCTTTAAGGCCAGGAGGTATCTTGGCCTGGTAGCTGTCTGGCAGGGTGCCATAAATACTTAACGAATTTCCTTCAGCAGATTGTCTCCCTTTAAATGTTTGTGGATTTTACAGCTAGAGCATGGATCTTCTACAATCTATGAGTAAATTCCCCTGATAGGTGTATTCTGCACTTCCCCAGCCTTTGGAGACTTTTCTTCATAGAAGATTTTAAACTTGGAACATTTCACAATCTGTGAAAGAAAATTGTTCTTGATTGTCACTTGAGGGAGAGGGAAATTTCATACCCAGTGAAGTTACTGCTATTTCTCCATCCAACTGGAGAGATGCATCAAGCTAGATTTTTGTACAGAACTCTCCCAGAACTTGTATTATTCAATATTTTCATTAATGACAAGAATGAAGGAACAGAGGCTGAGCTTATTAAACTTTTAGATGGCACCTTGCTGGGAGGGGCTGCAAATATGCTGGAAAACAGACTTAGTATTCAAAACAGCTTTGATTATCTGAGAAAGTCTGGAAAAAAAAAAAAAGATGCTATTCAAAAAAGACATGCAAAATTCTACAGTTACTTAGGAAAAATCAGCTATTCAAATGTAGTAGACAGGGGTAGGACTAGCTACACAGGAGCTACAATGCCAGCATTGGAAGACAGGATTTGGACTTACCATGGAAGCAAGTCCGAAATGAGCCAGAAATTCCTACAAGCCTGAGCAGGCTCCATTGCTGTAAGTCTTTAAGAAAAGGGCAAATGTTGGTCAAGAATGACAGATACAGCTAGCCATGCTATCGGATAGAGGGATGGACTAGAAAGCATCTCAATGCATCTTTCAGTCCTATTTTCTGAGTTTTCAGTGATACTGTATTTGACAAGAAGAAAAGTTTCATTGCTTGTTTCAGACTGGTGGGTGTCTCTGAGCCACGCCCTGTCATCACTGACAGACCATCTCGGTATCCCTTTTGAGACAGATCTAGCCCTCTGACGATAGGAGGTAACAAGAAAACCAACAACTACTGCTTTTGGAAGTCTCTTCCAGATCTACTCTGTGATCAGTAAAAGCCTTTCTCAAATTTTCTACCTAAATAGAGTCAAAATCAGTCTCTACCTTTTCTCTTTTATGCCCCTTGCTTTAATTAGCAAAAAATTAGCATTTTTCCCCACGCTTCCTACTTCTCTTCTAGTCTTCTCAGTATTTTTCAGTAACCAACAATGCTATCAGGACAGGCCTTATCTTGCTTTGAGGACTGAATAAGCCAAGTGCTTTTAGCCTTGTGGGTACTCTGCACAACACAGCTGCTTCCAGCACATGCTCCGAGGGCCTGGATTCCTAGCCCAAGGATATTCTTTCCAGTCCTGTTACAAGGAGGATGTCCCAGGTTGCAGTAGAGGAGTACAAGCCGCCTGTTGAACTCTGCAGCGACTGTTTCAGATCTCTTCTGGACACATGCATCTCTTGCTCCTCAGATCTTCAATAGCTGGTAAGTATTCACCCTTTATAATCTGTAGGGTTTACCTGACAGGTGAAGTACAACTATCATTTTTATAGCACAGGCAGTGCAGGGGGTACTCTGAGGTCATGTGTTCAAGTTGCTAGCTTAGCGCCCACTACAGATTCGTGATTAGTCTAGAGCAAAACAAAGACAATAAGGAATGTACTGTACCCTGAAAGCTTTTGAAATCTCTGGTGCCTCTGATGAGCCTTCTATATTTTCCTTATCCTTTCCCAGTCTCCTTCCATGTGTCTCACCTTTTATTTTTCCAAATGCGGATAGAGACTGATCAACTTCTTCTACAACCATCCCCTTTCTTGTTGGTGATAGCTCATTCAAGGTGGCCAGGTCCCTGAACTGCTCTCTAACCATCTGCTCCATAGGAACATCAGAGTAAGATGCGATGCTCTGATGTTACAGCCGCTGTGCTAGTCATTTAAATAGTGTAGTGGGATGTAAAGTTGCAGTGGAAGACTCAATCTCTAAAAGAGAAGCTCAGCTCTGGTAACTGTTCAAGTCAATGGAACTGTAATAGGGATTAAGTTAGCTTAAAGACTTTCCTTATGGCAAATAGTTCTCAGAAAGCAGGTTGCTCTCTCCCCTCCACGCACATTGACATGGGTACTGAAGAATCCAGCTGGTTCATAGACCAAAAGGTGTGCCAGGCCTGAAAGAAGCCTACCACAAGCAAGAGGCTTAGTGAGAGGAAGGATTTTTTAAACCCTGGAGCATTTCTGATTTGAATTTGCTTCTCCCTGATTTTAATACAAGCTTTAGCTGAACTGGAAAGAACATTCTAGATGTCCAGCTAAGAGAAGTATCACCGTGAAGGAAAGATCCTACTTCTGGGAAGATATGAACTAGTAATGCTTTGGAGACCTTCCTATCCTAGATGTGAACTGGTAATGCTATCCTATTAGATATGGAATAAGAAGTTGTCCATCCTGCTGCCACTTGAGACCCAGCTCTTATAAAGTTTGAGGAAACTAAACTAATCACCATTAGAAAACAAGGGTCAGTAAGTAATAATTAAGTAGCTTGGGGATCTATTAAAAAAACTTTAGAAATCAATGTTTACACTATGTAGTTACAAATTAGCTGCAATGGGCATTGTTAAGAAACCATTTTTATAAGACAAAGACTGAACGTGTGCACATTAGAAGAGTTCTCCCATGATTAGAAATAACAGCACAACTCATTTTATCCTGTCCCTAAATCAGAAATGTAATGCCTCAGTTTATTAGCAGCAGGAAATTCTATTACATTCAAGCAATGTTAAGATACAAAAAAAGCACAATTTTTGTGCAGCTCTGCAAAAAAAGTAGTTGGAACAAAGCTGCTCACAATTACAGTTCAATGCTTCAATGATTTAACAACTTGAGAGAATTAACGTCTATGGAGTCACAAACATCTAGGAATTCCCCAGCGGTGATGGTCTTCAGGAAACAAAGTAGCTGAAGCAATGACACTGGTAGTGACAAGTGCGGGGACTTTAGGGGGGACTAGAGCCCTCTCGACACTCAGCACTTTGTACATGAACATGCCGTTTATTGCCAGTTGAATCGCTGCATAAGAGCTCCCATATTCCACATTGTTCAGGAATTACTGCTAACCAGGAGCGCCGAAGAGCTTTGCATTAATCACTGTCTGAGCTCTAGCTGAACGGTGCTGTTCAGTATGAGCCTCTGCACAATGGCACCTCCTCTAAGAGCTTCTGAAGGGTACAGGTCCCCAAAGCTTCCCTGGGGAGCCAAGTTCAACTACACCCAACTAATGGACAACGGCATGTACATACAAGCTGTCTGCTCCCCCTCGTAAGCGTCCTGTTGTCCCAGATGTCCTGTGTTGTCACTTGTATCCTCTGGAAAACGTGTACCGTGGTTAGTTAGCAAAAATCCCACCACTTCTAGCTGCTTGCCTTTCTGAAGTAACAGCCGCTCTAAACTGACACCACCACTGTGAAAGGCAGCAATTTACACTCTCCCACTGCCCTCTGGAATTTGGGAAATGTGAGTCTATTTTTCCACAGCACGCACTGCCTGCCACAACCACTTCACATGATCACGAAGTCTCCACAGAGCACACCCCATCTGTAATTGTTGCTTCTTGCTGTTACTATGCCTCAATATCACTTGTGTAACACTGCCAATCCCAGACTACAAAATCATACCATGTTTTTGTTTCACTCTTTCTGTTTACTTATCTCAACCAACCCACCCGTACCATGATATCGGTTCCTGCTAGCACAGATGTGACAATCCACTGCAACTGAGTAGTGCCAGGAGTGCAACAGATTGACACTGCCCCCTTTCTGGCAGTATTTCGACATCGCTTTCCACCGGCGTGGTAGGTTTAGGCACTGGGGATTAGCTGCAATACACATAAGCTTGTACTGAACTGCAGTCCATTGACAGACGTTATTGCTATGTATATGAAATCCACTGTTAGCAGATAAAAAGCGACCTGCTCCCTTATAATGCTGTAGTGCCTTCCAATAAAGACTACCCGGCGATATGAAAATGGCTGCTCAGGACTCCCACATGAAGCTGATGCAAGCCTACTTCGTTAAATTCCTTCTAGAGGGTGAGTGTTTTCCACCAGCACGCGCTCCTCCATTTAACATCACTTGTATTTCTGACTATTGAGGGAGGCAGAGATGTCTCGCACTGCCTTCAGGCTCTAAATGGCTTTCTGCATCTTTATTTTCCTGCAACACTTCAAGGATCAGTTTTCTTCATGCCTCAGAGAAGTGGTATCTAAATCGTTTTAAACTGAAACAGGGACAGAATAAGCTGTGCAAATCATTTTCTAGTAGAACCTTAATTACATCCTGCAGTGTCTCGTCCTCAGCAAACCACTAGCAATAAAAGTCTGCATTTCATTTGAGAACCGACAGGGCTGGGCTTCTTCTGTTTTGTTTTCCCCAATTGACATATACATAATCTAGCCTGGGACTTTGTTCCACAGCATTTTTGTCAAAGGCACTAGAGAGCATGCCTGAAACTACTAAATCTTTCTCAGGTTCACATTCTATTTGCAAGCTATACAACTGTAGCTAAAGAAAGAGACGTTCTGTTTGCAGGAAGGTGTTTGCCAGATCCCCACTGGCAATGGCAAAAAGTGATTTATGATCAGTTCTAGTTAACATGGCCTCTCAAACAGATTTTAAAAAGTCTTTGCAGCCATGGCTGAATGCCAAAGCCTTTACTATAGGAATATACTTAATCTTAGCTTGTGTTGCTGCCCTGAGACGCAACTGTAAAGGCAAATGGGTACAAATATTGAATACATCCTCTTGATGAGGCAAAGGGCCTGATACCTTCCGAATCTACCAGATCCCCCCCATGCTCCACCATTACAAATCTGTGCCTTTCCCGTTTGTTGTTTCTGAAGGGGTGTGGGTGACTTTTAATCCCTTAGTTCATTCTTCTGTACAAAACAAGAATCTTACATTTTCTGAACTCCTCCAAGAAAGGTGGATTCGCCTGTTCCCTTTTTTAGGGGTACATTTAAATATAGTCCTGGCCTGACCTTTATATGTGCGCTTATACATACAGTTCACGCTAAATGGGTGTCCTTCTTCCCTTTTGGGGCTGCTGCACTCTGTTGCCATTATGAAAAATTCTTTATACTACTATCATCACTGCCAAGAGCACGGGCATCCCCTGGCACATACAAATTCCTCAAGGGGTGAAACCACTGCAGTTCTTACATCTTCTCTCAGGCACCAGTTGTAGTTGTTTTGTGTTGTTCCCATAGCATGCACAAGTACTTAAACTTTGACCTCAGGCTTGAGCTACAGACACCTTGCCCACTTTTTCTTGGATCCTCCACTGTTTCACAAACCCTCAGGCTGGGCTGAAGGCTGCGTTACTGACTTCCTTCACTGGCAGACCTGGATGGGGTTTCATCAAGACCGAACTCTGGGATCTCCTGCACTTGTTTTGCCCAGTCCAACTCAGCTGTTCTGCAGGCCCTGCAGAGTCTTATCCTGAGCCTTAGTTCATGACCCCAGCCCTTACTGGGTGTCGTATTCTGGTACTACACTTCTCATGCAGTGCTCCAGTTGCTGTAACGGTTTCGTAATTAGCCTCCTTTGCATAAAATAATTGAATATTCAATACCAAACATCCCCAAGCCAGGTACTGATGTGGCCAGCTTTCCTGAATCCTGTCAGCCACGGTCCAACACCTCCACAGGGCTGAATGTTACAGGACACAGCTCAGGGCCAAAGGGAAAAGAAACTCCACAAGGAGCTCACCAACAGGAAACAATCTTGACTCTCCAGAAGCCGTGTGGCTTCTTATGGGAAAGACTGGGCTCAGCCCCAGAAGCCCTGGTAAAGTCAATCACAGGTTTTGAACTTCAGCGGCCTGTACAGCTTCCTTCCTCCCTCTGCTGAGCTTTGAGTCTATCTAGGCCTTTTGCAGCAGCCTAGCCCCACTGATGATCAAGCGTGACAGCTGTAACAGTCACACATCAGCTACCTCACAATGACTGGAAGCTTCATTTATAATGTCTGGATATTTCCCCTTTTACTAGCACCACCTTTTCTATCTGCAATTAAACCTTCTCTAGGTGTCCATACGTCTGGAGAACTTCAGTGCAGGTAGGATGGCCATTCTTCATACAAAAAAATTGCCATTCTTTGAGGAGTTCAGAAAACCTAGGATTTCCATTTAGCACAAAAGGATGAATTAAGGGAGAAAGGCTTCCACGAGCACCCCTGCGCAAGCAGACGGTAGCAGTTAGAAAAGGTAGACCACAGCTCTGAGAGAAACACACGATCTAGATAGCACATTTCCTTTAGCTCAGTCTTATAACTAGCTTAGAGAACCAAACTCTTTCCCAAGCACCCTTCTCCTAACCTATGTGGAATATGTAAAGCAAGGACACCAGACTTACAGCCAAGTGATTTTCCACTCCAGGCACATGGAACATGATGAAAGTAAATTTGTGGGTGTTTGTGCTTGATTTGGTAGAGGGAAAAAAAAAAAGAGGGAGGGATTGTGTTTGAGGGAGGGTAGCAAAGATCAGAGCCAGATGCTCCTGCACAGAGCTCTGGATTTGCAGGAAATTAAGAAGGTAGAGAAGGTGAGGCAAAGGCTGTGTTTGAAGTGAGGTTCTGAAGCTTACAACCATCCAAGGTGCTCGGGGGGAACTACAGCACATGCCAAAACCACACCACAGTGGCCTGGGGTGCTTTCATTATACAAAGCCTGGGAGAGCAGAGGCTGCAAATGTAGCTTCAAAAGGAGCTTCATCTTAGTGTCTTAGCTCTCAGGGCCTATTAAGCATTTTTGCTGACTACCACTCCTACTCTTTGCCTCAGAGAAAGCACCCGAAATAACCTTTGCTACAGAGCAAACTACTACAGCTCAACGGGCTGTGTAGGAGACTAGCAGGGAGCTGTGAGAAACAACCAGAAACAGTGTTGGAACGGTGCGCTGATGTCTCTATTCAGTCAGCCAGGAAAGAAGCAAGAAAATCTGGTCTGGAACCTGAGAGGGAAGACAGAAAACTGTGCTAGAAATAATGGGTGGATTAGCCACGTAGAGATGGCTAAGACTGAGTGAGGCAAATATAGATATGTAAGAGAATTGACAATTTTTGCTTCTACCTTACTTAAGGTTCACACCTTTGGGGGAGTCTTCAGACCAGCCTCCAGTTTTGGATCTATGACTACTGCAACTGTGAGAGGCTTTATAGGAAAAGGAAGAAAGCAGACCCTATGCAGAAATCAAAAGGAAGACAGAGGGACTCTAGGAGAAGATGGAAAGAAGGGATTAATTCCCCTGATTTGCTTAAAAATTCTTTGGCTGTGCAACAGGAGTTTAGGATGAGACAGACAGAAGTACTCAAGGTTTTCACTCTAGGAAGCTGTTATTACTAATAGCAGATAATACACTCAACATTCACTTATTCCCCCATAGTTCACTCATACAATCACCCAGTTACCCAGTTGGAGGACAACCCCAACTGTATACTCAGTAGAGGGTTGTGCCGGCACTCTAGCAGCTTCCAAGTAGGTGTTCAGAAAGTCCCTCAAAGTCACTTATTTCAACGGATGTACACATAATACTGCAGTCTTTGTTTGCATGTAGCAGCCCCTACCTTACAGTCACACAACCCACGGTTGATACCGGCATTCACTTGTGGCCTTGCACAGATCGAGCAGACACCTGGTGCCTGGAGTTTATCAGCTCTTGCAGATTCAGCAGGACTACCAGTCTCTAGAATTTATTAGTCCTCGGGAAACCTTCACACTCCTTCTCTGCACAAGCTTTTCTACTTTGGTCTGTTTTCTGGTAACTATTTCTCCACCCAAACCTACAGATACCTACAGAATCAATTCAGTTTCAGAAAAAGAGGCCTTTATCACAAGTTAAGTTGGTGGCTTTTGGGGCTAATCACTCAGCCTTCATGCTGCAGGTACAAACTTAATGTAAATCTGGCTCCTTCTTATTCATGAGCAGCCACAGCTGCTCCTCCTGGAATCCAAAACCAGCAAGCTGGGTCTGGACTAGGAAAGATGAAGGTTTAGTGTTCACATTGGAACATGTAGACCCTGCGAAGAGGGGACAGGCCTTCCCACACTCAGCCTAGGGAAGAAATATCGATCGACTGGTCTGGATTCATGTTAAGACAGCATCTGCTTAGCCCTGTCCTTTCTTACCTACTTTAATTTGGCTGCTTATCAGCATGGTTATTACATCCAGAGCTGGGTTAACGAGCCCGTCTTCTGGAGGCTGACTCAAACACTAAGTGGAGGGTAGTTTTGAAGACTGTAGTCTTAGAAACGGTTTTGCGAAGAGAAGGTCCTACCCGTTAGGTTGATGGTGCTCAACCACCAATTCTCAGTCCTGCTGTTTGTTTTTTCTTTCTTGCAGTCCACATCCCTGAAGCTGCAGAGAGTTTTATACAAATCAGTCTAAACCTTTATACCATAACGATGAGATTCATTGCTTAATCCTAAATGATCAAACTGAACCCGGCCTTGGCAACAGCAAAAGGTCAGGCCAGGAGAAGGAGCCTCTTACAGGTTGGACAAACTGCCTGACGAATTCAGGTGTCCAGGGATGTTCCCCCTCCAAAAACCCCAAAGGGAGAGAGGGCCACCAGGTACACAAGACCTGTGTAAGGCTCGTGGGGCTCCTGAGCCGCACAGGAGCGGAGCTAGGAGATTATTTGGAGGCCCTATCACGGATGCACGCTCAGATCTGCTCAGGGCAGTGGATATTTTTGCAGCAGAGCCCCCATCTGCTGTGCCCCCCCCCACACTTCCCACGCCAGTTGCCTTTATTTCCGTAAGCTACAAAAGCCGCCTACGGTCACGACGTGGCCCCCCCCCGCGGGGCTGCCCTCACACGCAGCCCTTTGGGTAGGGAGGGACGGCGCCGCCACTCAGCCCCCCCCCGAGAACTACAGCTCCCATCAAGCGCCGCGGCACAAGGCCCGCTCCTAGCGCCGCCATCTTTGTGCGGGGCTGGCGGCGGCGGCGGCCGCCATCTTTGGTTGGGGCACCACCCCTTACCGGCGGCGAGCCGCGCATGCGCAGGGCCGGCCTAGGCGCCTGAGGCTCCTTTCAGCCCGGGGGCCGTCGCGGAGTGCCCGACCCACTGCTTCTTGCCCGGTCCGCCTCAGCTGGGCGGCCCCTCTCCTTGCCCCTGAGGGCTCTTCTTTTCCCGCTTGCTTTGGGCACGCTCTAGTTGAGCTGCGTGGACTGGAGGAGTAGTGGAGTGTGTTGGGAGATGGTGGTGCATTGCTGTTGCCAGCTGGACCAGAAATCCTGTTCGGTTCCCGCTAGTTCCTCTGGTAGTTTAATGGATTAATTCCTTTAACTTTTCCTGCCTGTGTATTTTTAGATGCCAAATGGAAAACAATAACAGACCAAATTAAGAAAGCTGTGGAAGTCTACGAGCCATGTGTAAAGGAGAATTGCAGCTGCCACCAAAGGTGAGAGACCGGTTCCCTTTTGACTGCGCAGGCCTCTGGCCATGAGAGGGAATACTTTTGCCGGCACTGATGGATGGGAATTAGCTAGAGAATATTTGGGCTCTGAAGTGTCACATCCACAGCCATCATAGGTCACGGTGCTTGCAAGGGGGAGGTTATTAATGGCACTGTGTGAAACAGATTGGCCTCCGTAGTTCTAATAGAAGGTGTGTCCACCTGCAAACTGGTCATTCTCCTTGCCGTCCTCTGTGACTGAATGACAAACACTATATCAGCATCTCAAATATGATCACACAATAAACGCATACGCTGTTGGTGATATTTCTGTGTTAACAACCCACTTCTCTCCATGCAATGTTGCTAACAAGTCTTTCTCACGGGCTTTTAAAAGGGGAAGAAATCAAGTATTTGCAAATATTTTAAAATAGCTAGATTAAGAAAGATTGTTACACATCACAGATTTATTTGGTGTGATAGTGTGTTGTACCTTGCTCACTCCCTGTGCTTGGACAGGTCTTCCAGTGGAAGAGGCAAGGGGAGAATTGGAGGAGTGCTCTTTCTAGGGAGTTCAGCTGACTGCTTGTGAGACTTGGAGTGGCAGTGGGTATTTAACTGCCTGATTTTCACATGACCAAGGTATGATCCAAGAGGAATTAATTCAGGAAGATGCAAGTCCTCTTTGTTTTTCTATAACTATGGAGCATTATGCAAAATGCCAGCACTCTGCCTAATCTTCCTACAGTGATACAGTGCAGAGAGCTGGAGACTTACATGTGGATGCAAGACTACTGTAGGCGGTACAAGTGTAGACATAGCCAAACCAAACTTCTCTTCTGTTCCCACTGGTAGAGCATGACTTCAGCATGGAGAATATTACAGGTGTGTAAGTCATCACTGTTAGGTGGGTAGGGACTGTAGGACTGGGTTTTTCTGATATCTTTAAGGAGTGTTTTTATTTAAAGGGGAAGAGGGAATGCAGGGAGGAGTAAAAATGTTCTTTTGTCCTTCGGATTTGGATTCCAAATGGAGAAACACAGGTGCCCAACTTTAAGCCTCCTATTTAAAAAATACCAGATGTGCTCACTCATTTTGGGGGTAAGAAGAGTGCTATATTGGGTTTTAATATCAGATGAGTCCTGCTGGGCAACTGTTTGTACACTCTGTTTGGAGTTTTTGAGCTTCACTGCTCTTGGAAATATTGATGAGGAAAAGTCTCTTCTAGTTTGGCCTTCCAGTCTTTTTCCTCAGTTCCAATCTAGATACAGCCTAAAGACATCTCCTAATCTTTAAATGTACACTCCACCATCCTCTGCCCACCTTTGGGAAGAACAACTTCCCAAGTGATTACAACCTTCCAACCTGCTTCAGAACGTGGCAGGCGATAGTAATGTGAAGTTATGGTTGCTGTAGGTCTTGAAACCTATTTTTTACAGAAGCAGTAGGTTTTTTTAAGGGTTGTTAAGGAGCACTGCTATTGTGACAGACATTACAAAAGATTCCAGAAAGATAATAGAGCATGTATGCTGTGACAAACTCTGCGTTTTCATAGCTGATTTGGAGGTATGTAAATATGCAGCAGAATACTGAAAACCAGTACTTTTCCTCGTGTAACAGATTCTGCTTGTGTCTAGTCTTCTGTGATGCAGTGGCCAGGGACTGAAGGTCCTAACTTGTTTGTTGCTCCCTTTCAGTTGTCACTTAGGTTACAGTGACATCGATGCGCCATAAAACTGCAACTTTCTTCCTGTTCTCAAGCTCATTCTGTTTGCATCCCTGTCAGACTGGTCCTTTGGTCAGTCCATCTGCACAATGGCAATTCTTTATGCAGTGTTACTGTTTTCTACCTGATTATGAAATAGCAGAATCCTGGAGGTTGGAAGGAACGTCTTGAGATCATTAAGTCCAACCCCGGTGCTCAAGCAGGGTTGTCAAGACTGTGTCCAGTCGGGTTTTGAATATCTCAAAGGGTAGAGACTCCACCGCCTCTCTGGGCAACCTGTGCCAGTGTTTGACCACCCTCACAGTGGGAGCACCCCTACGGTGTTGTATTAAACCAAGCATTGATGCAGTGGCTATCAACAAGTGGGGAGGACATCTCCAGGGCTGTTAGAATCTGACAGTGTTTGTTAACTGCTCCAAGCAGTTAGATCTGAGGACCTTTTGACTAAATTTATATAAACTGCATCCTCCATATGTGTTTTCTTATATATGTTAGGTTTCTGTTTGCATACTGCATTCCTGGAGCTCACTGGTGATGTGCAGGTGCCACAGAACACACGCTACATAGGCCTCTCCTCCTGGGCTGGCTTTCACTGCACACAGCATTATTTGGTGATGCTGCTCCATGCGGCTGGACTCTTACCTTCTTTTTTATGTCTAAGTAGCGTGATGTTGTGAGGAGTTTGGTCTTGGTGTGGCCTGTCATTCATGGAAGACCAGAGTGCAAGCTTCACAACTCAAAGGTTAAATGAGCCGAAGGCTTTTACCTGTAACCTGCAAGGGTATGTAAAGTCCTTTCTGGGAGAGTAGAGTTGTCCATGTTGATTTAGCCTCAGAGTCCTGTGCTGGGCTTTCTGTTAGGGCAAACAGCACGTAGGTGGTCAAAGAGTGAAGCTTGGACCTTTGAGTCTCTTGAGTAACAGCTCTTCCAAGTGACTTAAACTAAATTCTCCATTATGCCACCCGTACCAGAGCTCCTGGAAGCTACACAGAGTTTGTTTGAGCTAGAAGTCTGTTCTGTATACTGCCGTAATTTAATGCACAGTGTCGTCCCTGTTGTACATAATAATGGCTGATTGTTTTGTTTCAGCGTCTGGAAGCAGGACCTGGCTCCTTTTCGAGGTGGCATTTCCAAGGAGATGATGTCAGATGTGGTGAGCCGGAAGCTTGGGACACACTACCAAATCATTAAGAACAAATTGTACCGTGAGCAGGACTGCTTGTTCCCTGCAAGGTAGGAGCTGTGCAGAAGATCTCATCTCCCTAGCTGGGACACAGGAGTGCTTCCAAGTCTGCCAAGTTGAAAGTCACTGAGCACAGTAACATTTCAGAGGTCTGAATTCCTTAACAGAGCAGGAGTCTAGAAAATTATGTGAGGCATAATTGTAAATGTAGGAAGAGGTAAGCGTCATTGTTGCACTCCAGTGTACAAAGGGTTGGTTGGTTGTGAGATCCCAGAGAAAGCTGCAGATCTGGCCAGATTTCACAGGATGGGTTGCTTCATTGGTGTCTGTACTGCACTGGGGCTTAAAGGCTGCTATAGGCAGTTCCCAGCCTGCATCATGGTATGGCTCAGGCTCACCATCTCTTCTGCTCCTGCACAGAGAGAAAGGCCTGCAAGAGACTGCAGGATCATGCTTTCTCCTTACAGCTCTTTGCCATGTGTCATTCCTCCACAGATGCAGTGGAGTTGAGCATTTCCTTCTGGGGATCATCAGCCGCCTCCCTGACATGGAAATGGTGATCAATGTGCGAGACTACCCCCAGGTCCCCAAGTGGATGAAACCCATTATCCCAGTCTTCTCCTTCAGTAAGGTGCGCACACCTTTAAAAGCCAAGCGTTTCTAAGGCACGCGTGTCCTCCTTTCTCTTGGGAACGTATTTTTGTGGATGGTTCCCCACAGATTTTCTGTGTGTCAAAATTGCTTGCTCTTTTTTTTGCTCTTTATGTTTTCTTTCACTTCCAGTTTTCTGGCAGACAGACTTGCAGATCTATTCAACAGAACAGTTTTTCCCCTCATTAGCTCCTCTTCCAGGTCAAAAAATGTACCTCTGCCACAGTGGAATGATGCACAGCTGGATGGGATATGTGCCAGCACCACTGTCGTTTGCTACTATGCCTCCGTTAAAATTGTAGCTGTAGTTTATCAGCATTGTTAAGGATTTTTGATCATCAGTCAGCTGTCATATGGTTCATCTCATTTAATATGATATTTTAGTCCTCTTTTTTGGTACCACAGATAAGTGTTTCTTATCTTCTTTTCTGTAATATTGCTGTCTCCTGTGAACCCTTTTCCCCTGGATTCCCTCTTCCATCTCCAAACATGCACACGCACGCAGAGACACATGCACAGAAACATTCGTTCTCTGTGTGTCTGTTCCCAGACTAGACAGCCCTCCGGTATGTTTTCCTGCCTCTCCCATTGTTAAACCTGACTGTAGCATAGTGTCTCATCCTTTCCAACAAAATACCGTTACACCTCAAGCTTCACCTAAGCTCGCTTTGCCTTAGTGTGTGCCCAACATGCCCAAATCCTGCACCCTCACTACCTAACCCTGATCGTGATCCTGTCCTTTGCTGAAGCCCAGCAGACAGTGAGATGCAAAAAGAAGCAATAAACCATTTGCTCTTGCTAGTTCAGGCCCTGTTCTGTTTTGGCTGACTTGTAGGATCTTACCCAGGCCTTCGGCTCCTGCAGTCTGATCCCTAGTAAGATCCATAACTATTGCGTAGTCTCCAGCCATCCTAAAACTCTATAGAATTTCCATACAGCATTGTAAGCACTGTAATTCAAAAACCGTGTTCGCTGCCAGATGTAGTAATAAAACTAGCTGTCTTGCCCCTTGACTGTTGCACAGCCCACAGGACCCAAATTGATTCAGAGCAGGTTGCAGGAGTTTAGTCTTTGCGGCCGTATTTGTCATCCTGCCCCTGGGTGCCTTGCGGGACCCCATGAGAAAAGGAGTTCTCCGATCACCGCTGTCCGATATCTGAACTGTAACCTCAGCCCTATCCTTAACTGAAACCCAGTGACCCAGGCACAGCTCACATTTAACCAGCCCGTGTTAGTCACTGCCGGAATGAGGAAGGCTCCAGGATGCATTCTAAGGCTGAAAGTGTAAGGGATTGCAGGATTGTCCTATTCTGCATCTCAGAAGGCCTACCCTGGGGTAGTGGTGGGGCTGTTGTGGTTAGTTATCAATGCCTCTTAATAGCAAGACTGAGAAGGAGCAGATCGTAGAAGGTACATGCTCATTTAAGTTGGAAGGGACCTCAGGAGGTCACACAGTCCAGCACCTTGCTCAGAGCAGGACCAACTAAACTAGGATGCCCCAGGCTGTGTCCTGCCCAGTCCTGGGCATTCCCCAGGACAAGGGTGTCCGCAGCCAGTGTTTGACATCCTCAGAATGAAAACACGTTTCCCAATATCTAATTGGAATTTCCCTTCTTGTACTCAAAGCCCATTGCCTTTCATTCTGCCTCTGCACTTCTGAAAAGAGTCTGCCTCCATCTGCTCTGGACTCTCTTGTTTAGGTAGTAGGAGACAGCATTTAGATTCCCCCAAGCCTCCTCTTCCTGTGCATGAACAAACCCATTCCTCAGCCTCTGTTTATATGTCTTGTGCACCAACCTCCTTGCTACGTTGGTGACCTTGGACTCTCTCCAGTATCTCCAGGTGACAGATAGATGGATAATTGTATAGGAAGTTTATTACTAGTGCAAGGAAGTGGCCTGTAGTCTGGTTTCAGTCTTTCTTACATGCTGGTCTTCCCTCTGATCATATGGGAATTGAAGCACCCAGATAGGAATGAGGAACTGAAATTCTTACATCATCTGGATATTTGTTACAGTGAATCATTAAGTGCTTTCTAGAAAGGCTGGAATGAACTGAAGTGTTGGAAACCTAAATGTCAAAGTGTCTATAAGCGCCTCTATCTCTAAGGAGATAAGAATGCCTCTTATCATCAGTAGGAAACATTTGTAGCTACACGTAGGCACAAGTCTTCAGAAAGGTGAGTGGAGCTCAGGTCTTCCGCTATTTGCTAATCAGCTATATTGTGGGTCTCTTGTTATTTTCTAACATGAAACTCCCATGTTGTCATGCAGCGAGACATAGCCTTTTTTAAAGCACTGAAACATTTCAGTATTGCGTTGTCTTCATATGAACACCAGCAACACTGTGGTCACCGCAAAGCTCTTGTGGCTGCTTGCAGAACAGTAACAGAGAAAGCCAACAGAACTCCCAGAAGGGACGTTCATTACGGGTGGGCTCAGTCAGTAAACTGAAGTAGGTGTTGCTCTTATTCTTACTCTACTCTCCTTTTTCTTTAGACACCTGAATACAATGATATTATGTATCCTGCCTGGACATTTTGGGAAGGAGGACCAGCTGTTTGGCCAATTTACCCAACAGGTTTAGGGCGCTGGGACCTCATGAGAGAGGACCTCAGAAGGTATATTTTGGAAATGGTTATGTGGGGGAGAGGTTTAATGGAAAACAAACTCACAGTAGAAGCCATCTAGCGCTGGGCAGCATTAGGGCAACGTTGAAGTCTAAGACCATAGGTCTGTTGGCCTGTGATCTGTCCTGCTGCCTCTCATTAACTACATGCAGCCCAACCGCTGTGTAAGAATTCTCCATGGAAACCTTGGATGATGTAACTAGAAGTTATAATTAGCTTCTCTGTTTCCGACACTTTAGTAAGGAATGCAGAGGACAAAGTATACACATTCTTCATGCTGTCAGGGCCAGATTACTATCATTTTTGCTGGGATAGGGTTTGTCAATAAAGCAGTGGTTATCTTTTGCCTGCAGAAATCTCCCCTGACGCATGAAAATGTTTTCCTTCGTTTCCAGCTACTTCTCTAAGAGCTGTGGTTTTTTCACTGCAGGGATGATCCAGGATGTTTGTATAAGCTTCTGGAAGGGTAAAGGAAAGCCTTCTTTAGTTCTGCTTTTACATGAGTATTGTTGTGCAATAGAGAAACCTGGAATCGTTCCCAAGAATCAAGAGTCATTACTGGGCTCGAGAGTAAGACAGAAGATGTTTCTGACTGGGAGTCTTTCTTTTGGCGAGATCTTTGACTATTAGCAGAATAAGGGGCTGTTCCCTATGGAGAGTGACGAAGGGTGCAACAGCGAGTCAACATAGAAACATAACAAGAAAAAACCCTACCTTGACGTTAATCACTTGACATCAGAATGCAAGGCTGAATGTTTCCCTCTTCAAAATCTGAAGATCTATGGCACTCATCATAGCGGAAGCCTAATGTGATATAATATAGTGAAGGTCCAAAGCATTTGCTTATTCTTCCTTTCCCAGTGAACCCCACTTGTGTCACTGGGTTACAAGCAGATGCAGAGCTTGACCTGCACAGATAAGTCTGGGGATCAGGACCTACATGTCAAGGCAGGCGAAACAAAAAGTGCAACAAAGAGTTCCCCAGAGGGAGGCAGGTGACTGCACTGACAGAAATAAAGCATGTGAACAGCTTTTTGAAGGACACGTTTAAATACAAAATGGAACTTATTTGGGAAAACAGTGATCCCCTGTGTTTTAAATGCAAAACACTAGGTAGGGTTTATTTTTTGTTCATTTGTTTGTCTTCTCTTTTTTTAAATGGGAAATGACAGTCGTTAGAAACTAGTAATTTTGCACTACCCTTGTTCAGTGAAGTACAGAAAAATAAAGCAACAGTGCAAAAAGTGGATTGAAATTTTAGGTAAATTTTAATATCCTTAAAGATTTGGTAAGGGGGTTGTATGTGATTCATTGTTTTGACTGAAAAGTATTCTGAAAAGTAGCCTATGTCATGTTGCCTTAAACACAATATTCACAGGAAAACCTGTTTCATTGGACCTGGCTGAGAGTTTTTTCTCCTATAATGAAGAGAGTGATTTCTGTCAGAAATGAAGAATAATAAAAAGGGATCATGCTGTGAAAACTGATGAGAGTGCTGTTTCATGGTTATATTAAATCATTTATTGCCATGTATAAACAATATTTTCAGATCTGCAGAAAAATGGCCATGGATGAAAAAAATCTCTAAAGGATATTTCCGAGGATCCAGGTGAGCATGTCCTCCTATAGCAGGAAATTCTACCACAATACACTGTGAGAGCTGTCTGCATGCAGAAATTTCTGTGTCTCCAAGACTGTATTTTTTAAAAGTAAGGAAAGCGGGGCATTTTGTACAGCAGCATTTCACCATTAGTGATTCTCTATAAGAATTGCCATTTGCAACTAGTTTATTAGAATAAGCCTGATATTGGAAACGGAAGTTGAGATGGATTTGCTATGTTATTTCTTAATGAGCAAAACTGTCACACTAGGAACCAGCTTGTTTTGTTCTGTGAAGGGAACTGCAGGTGCATGACACAAATTGAAAGATTTGATATTGACGTGCATGCTTCTTGCCAGTGTGAATACTTTATTCGCTATGCAAGTGCTCGACAGTGAATCAACAAGTATTCTCGCATTAAATTACCTGAGTGGTGGGGGATAAGAGAGTAGATAATTTTTCCCCTCTCTCCAGTGCAAGTTTGAGAACAGTGTTAACCCCTGCTCCTTTTTGTTCCTCCTTCATCCCCAATAGGGGTGGATTTGATACCTTACTAGGTAGGCTCAGGAGATGATGAGGAGTGGGTCTCAGACGTCATAACCTTGTTTATTGGTAGCGTTTTAAGTTAGCGTCAGAGGGGTCAAGTGTTGAAGATGCTTAGCATCTCTTAGTTCTCTCTCTGACTTAGAAGGGAGTTAAAGTATTTGGCATCCATCGGGATAAGGCCTGAAGGAAACAACATCTCTGCTGATTTGGCCTGGGAATTGCTTAAATAGTGCTATTAAATATTTAGTAAGTGAAATAAACAAACGTGGCCTCAAATAATTTTGGTTCACGTAACTCATTCGCTTTTGCTGGTACACCCTTGGACAGAAATACACTGTATGGTAGGCACTTAATAATGTTTTTGGGGCACGTAAAGAGGTCAGCCTCACAAAGAGGCAGGGTCTTGAGTCCTGTAGTTTGTTAGCTGTGTTGGGTCATGTGGATTGGCATTTACTGATGGCATTTCTTTTGCAGAACGAGCCCTGAGAGAGATCCCCTCATTCTGCTGTCCCGAGAAAACCCAGAACTTGTTGATGCTGAGTACACTAAAAACCAGGCTTGGAAATCTGAGAAGGTGTGTGGGTGTTGCCTGCCTCCTGAGTGTGAAGGCCAGAAAGGGTAGCCTTGCCAGATGGCCTTGATGATTGAGATGCATCTTGCTGGAGAGTGGTGGGTGATCCTCTAGAGTGGGGGAGGCTTGTCGTTCTCTTGATGGCCGCGTCTCTCTGACGGGTGAAAGGAAGGAGTCTCTTGAGCCTGGCCGGCCAAACTTTTTTCTTCCATCTACACTTTTTGTTCAAGGAAACCTGCACACGTAACAAAATGAACCTGTGCCAATCCCATCCTCTTCCATGACCACAAAATTAGCCAACTCTTCCCCTTCTAGCCCCAAGCTGCCTGTGTGATGTTGTCAGTCCTTTTAAACTTTTTTCGGTCATCTCCGTTTCTTGGTCTTGTTGATAACGTGCTGATAACTGTTGCTGATAACTTTTTAGTCCCATGCTTAGTCTACAGTCCAGATCTCTCCAGACAATCTTGGCTAATCCGGTTGCGCTTGGCTTCACATTGTCCATTGTCCCAGGCTGTTTTCCATTTTGTAGCTGCCAGCTAAACATTATCATTTAATGTGTTTGTGCTGGCATTTGCTTACAGGCAGCGTGTAATTTACTGAACTTCTTTTCTTGTTTGAAGGGTTGGGAATTCTTCATAATACTTACAAAAGCCCACCACAGAAGGTTTCCTCAGAAGTGGGAATGGAAGGTTTTAAGACTTCGGCTTTGTTTCTAACTGAGAAGGAAAACAAATATGAAATCACCATATAAAGCTTACTGATTTTTTTTCTTTTTTTTAATTCTCTTTATTTTAAGGACACCTTAGGAAAGCCTCCTGCAAAGGAAATTCCACTGGTTGATCACTGCAAATACAAGTAAGAGTTTTGATTAGTAAAGCTGTTCAAGGGCTATGGGTTATTTCTTTCCTTGCACGGTGTAAGGTCTCATTTTATTTTAGGGTCTAATTCCAGCAATCCAGCTGCATGCAGACAAGAAAGCTTGTGAACAGACTTAAGGCAGTTGAAAACTTGGGAGCTTAGCATGGCCTCTTTCAGTGTCAGCTTTCCCTTGTCAGGTCAGGAGAAATAAAGTGCTCTGGGGAAAGTAAAGGTCTTAGATCACTAATAAACATGTAGATCAAAAATTTTGTTTTATTTTAATCAAAAAGCCTTTCTATCAAATTTTCTTTATATTCCTGTACCAAGCTGTGTGTTCACAGATTTTTTTTTCTGTGCTACAGTGATAGCATTGCTGTCTTCAAAGACATAAGGAACTAAAGAATCATGCCTTCATATGCATACTGGGGCGAGTGTTGCCATTGGACTATTTCTGTGTAAAATCATATGAACTCTTCGTGTGTATGCACTTCTGTGTCTGATGCTGTGCTTTTTCTTTTGCTTTACTAGTTACGATTTTACCAGCTAGAGTCTGCTGATTTAAGAACTCAGTCATTTGGCTGGATCTGTGTTTTTGTGCAAATGTGATTGACTTGGCTCATTTTATGTTTCACTAGACTGCTGCCCAGATTTCTCCCTTCTGTTACACATAAACTTCCCAATTCCTGATGCCTCCTAAGCCCCTGGTACGGCATGGGCTGAAACATTCTCACACGCTTTTGTCGTAGCCCAGGGTCTGGTAGGGTCAACACGGACTTCTCGCTGCTTCCTCCAGTCTTGGTGCTCTAGCAGGCTGGCTGAGTGCAGCCCTCAGTGACTTGGCTGAGGTCACGGGTGGTGTGTGGAATTGGACAGAGGCATTTCCTCGCTTCCAGACCATTGTTCTTGTTACATCTCTACATGTATCTGTTGAGTTCCTAATACAGGGAGCTCCTCATCCCTGCCTTGAGCTCCTAGGTAATACAAAGAATGCAAAATCATTTCAGATTTACTCCTTGTCACTTAGTGCTGAACTAAGTTTAGCTATAATTCCCATCTCACCCAAAGTATATATAATATATAATCCCCATCTCACCCAAAATAGCTTAATTAAAGGAAGAACTCCCTTCTCCCAGCCCAAAATGTTTGACTTCAAAGATTAGTTATAAGTACTGAGGGGTTTTACCCACAGGAAAAACAGCTTTCCATATAATTGGAGAAATGTGGGTTTAAAGAAGCAAGCGAGTAAGCAAACAAACATCCCTCAGAGATACAGTTTGCTAAGAGAAATTCCGCCCCCCCGCCCCCAGTCAAGCCCACTTCACTAACTTGGCAGAAAATACTGAAAACAAAATTGTGGATTCTTTGTTATCTGCAAAGTCCATCTGTTGTGTGTGCTAGCCTGTTTAACCTCCTAGGGTTGCATTCCCAAGTTAATATGAAACAATTAGATTCAGTTTAAAGCAGGATCCCAGAGGAAAAAATTAAAACAAAACCCCAACTGGGATAGATGTGGCAAAGCAGAACAATAAACAGAAGAGCTCACTACAAACCAGCAGAGAGTTGGGAAGAGGCTCCTCGTGGCAACAGAGGCTCTGCAGCGTAGAGTCACAGGATCAGCATCCATGCTGTGACCTTCCTTGCCTGGTTGGCAGTTGTGCGTGAGGCCTCTTCTGGTTTGTCGCGGGCAGGCGTCTTTATCAGAGGTAAAGCAGCACGCCTTGATTTTTCTCCCTCGGTTTTGACAGCCGGCAGAAACTCACCCAGCACATCCTTAACTTCAGCTCACCTTTCCTGTGAGGAGC
Organism: Scopus umbretta; assembly: GCA_013400535.1. Classification (NCBI taxonomy): domain Eukaryota; kingdom Metazoa; phylum Chordata; class Aves; order Pelecaniformes; family Scopidae; genus Scopus; species Scopus umbretta. The sequence continues at coordinate 51,286 of VZTL01049147.1, read as the reverse complement.
TTCAAATAAATGATCTTCCCTTTGTTTTAGCGACAGGTGCTCGGCTCGGTGTGAGGCAGACACCCCCCCCCCCCCGCCTCTCCCCNCCCCCCCCCCCCCCAGCTGCTACCTGTGAGGGAAGGCTGACTGCTACTCGGAGCCTGGTTTCTTAGCGCATTCCCTCACAAAACGCCAGGTGTAATCGGGTCCCTCTCTTTGCTTCTCCTGTTAAAGGTATCTGTTTAATTTCCGGGGAGTGGCTGCCAGCTTCCGGTTGAAACACCTTTTCTTGTGTGGTTCTCTTGTCTTTCACGTTGGAGAAGAGTGGTTGGAGTTCTTCTACCCCCAGCTGAAGCCTTGGGTCCACTACGTCCCAGTCCGATCAGACCTCTCTGACGTCAGGTGCGAGACCCCGAGTGTGCTTAGTGGAGCACCGCGTGCCACGGGAAAACGCTGCGGTGTTTGGGAAGGCGGTTCGGTTTGCGTTACGCTAAGAAGTGCCTCCGCTCCTAGGCGCCAGCCGAAGGCTCTGGGAGGTCGTGTTCTTTTCTCTTTATTACTGCCCCCAAGGAATCCTTCGCTCCTATTACTTGGAGAGTACACTTTCACTGGGGTACGGGGGTCTGTCACCCTCGCTAAAACCAGCAGGCTCTAGGCACTTAAATCTGCAAGTGGGCCCTGCAGCGCAGAGAAGGGAGAGAGGAACGTATCGCTGGGCCAAAAATGCGGTAGCTCCCAGCGTGCCATCTAGAACTGATACAGAACAACTGAGAATGGCAGGCGGCTTCTGTGCTCTGAAATGAGGAGCACCAGTCCCTCGCTCAGGTGTAGATCCTTAATCGCATCCGCTGCGATAGTTTCGCTAAGGGACGATGTTCTCCATTGAGCTAGCTGTTTCATAGCACTTTTTGGTCTTCGTTTTAGGGAGCTGTTGCAATTTGTAAAGGAAAATGATGCCCTAGCACAAGAAATTTCAGAGAGGTAAGTGGCGTGTCCTTTCTGGCTATTGGGCGGTCTTCTTCCAAAGCATTTTCTTAGGCGGTTTTGAAGGGCTTACCTATCAAAGACAGCCTAGTATTAATAGGGTGCAGTATAACTGATATTCTGCAATAACAGCAGGAGGGTTGGAGAACTCGTAACAAGCGGGGGGAATGGGAGAACGAGATTATACGCTTAGGTCTTTGCTTCAGATGTGGCCCACGTCAGGAACCCCACTGAAAGCTATCAAGTTGGGAGCTTTCCTCTCAGTATGGGGCGAGTTGACCCCTGGGAACTGTGTCTGCGTTCAAACATTACGTAGCCAGGCTGGCCAGCACGCACCAGCACTGCTCAGGCTGTATTTCTGATACGTGAAATCTGATATTTATTATCCCAGATAACAAATACCATCTTGAGGATAACAAAAGCACTGCAACTGTCAGAGCTGTGAGCGTGAATGAAAAGTGTGAAATTAAAATAGACGGTACAGAGCAGTGCATGTTGTTTCTCATTTGAAACACAGAAGAGTGAAAGTTGACACACATTTAAAAAAAAAAAAAAAAAAAAAGTCTTGTAGGAACTGGAAATTGGTTCTGACTGTGCCTTGTGTGTCTCTAGGGGACGCCAATTCATCACCGAGCACTTGCAGATGGAGGATGTCTCTTGCTACTGGGAGCATCTGCTGTCTGAATATTCCCAAATCTTGACTTACAAAGTGAAAAGAAGGAAGAGCTACAGCGAGATTGCTTCTGAATGGCTGAAAACAGAACTGTAGAGACTTCTCTGTTTTTCTCTTCAGCTCAAGCTGATCTCTGTGGAAATCTGAAGATTGGTGTATCTTTTCTTGTTCTCTCAAACTTCTTATCCTTTAAGTTAGAACTACAGAGACCAGCGATAGGCTAACTTTGAAATCGCTCCCGTACAACGGGACCCGGTTATGCTGTCGCCGTAAGAACGTTAAGTAGAATGTTGGATGGTGGCTGTTTAATGGGGTGGTTACGCTCGTCTCTGGAAGAGGGTTGTTAGCATTTGGGATTTAGTTACTACCTGTCTCGGAACGATCCTAAATCCCATTCGGTCAACAAGAAGCCTTTCTGTTAATTTTACTGGACTTTCTACCAAGTTCTCTGTACTCATGAGCAAGGTACACAGTCTGTCAGCTACGCTCAGCTGGGAGATACGTGCCCCACTTTTTGTAGATGGTCAATGTTTTCTCATCCGTGCGGTAGCACTTGGGGATATTAGGTGTTCTCTGACAGAAGCAGGTACTGGGATTTGGGGTAACCTTTTTCAGCTAGCTTAGAGCTTAGTTTTCTGATGATTGCGACAGGCTTATGAAGAGGTTGCTGGTACGGCTTTGATGTGCCATTGAAAGGACAAACGGTCCTTGCGCTGTTGAACTACCTACCTCATAGGGGAGCGGCCGGTGATGACGGTGTTGCCACAGGGCTCAGCCTGAGTAGCAGACGGTCAGGCAGTTGGCAGCTGAGAGAAAGACGGCTCATCCGCCAACATGAGCTGGGTGCCCGCGCAGCCATGCAGAACTGAGCCCCGCTTAACGAGCTCTCCCCGGTCGGCTGGCCAGTCATCCTTAAGAACCCAGAGGAAGTATGTGCAGAGTGAGGGTCGGCTCTTCTCCCCACACGTTCACAGATTCTCTGCTCTGATCCCCTTCTGTAATCTTGCTAGGGTTGGGTTTTGCATTTTTTGTTGTGTGTGGGTTTTTTTTTTTTCTCGGCTGGTAGCACGTCTGCTCGCTGCAGTATTCGCTTTTCTTTCCCACAGCTGTTACACTCCTTTTCTCACCTCCTTCAGTCTGGTTGAGGGAACGTTTTTGGCCGCACAGTGGCAGCTACTCCTCACGTTACTTACTCATTGTGAGTTCAGTCACAGGTTGCTTGCGCTCACTGTATTTATGCCCACTACAGGCCGCTCGGCTCAGAGGGAGTGCCGTTTCGGAAATGCTCTGCGGCCCCCTGAGCTGCGAGGCCTGCGAGGAAGCGGGGTCTTCTCTGGCATCCAGACGGGTGCTCGGAAGAGCCTGGGCAGCAGCCCGGGATCCCAGGAGGGCCGCTGCCTCCCAGGGCAGCACCCTTGATGATAAAGTGGCCTCGAGGCTTAGGAAGCGGCGCCTTAGTGGAAGAGAATGCCGGCAACCGCTCACGGTCTCCCCTGCAGTCAGTTTGGATCAGAGCAGAAGAAAACACTACAAGGACCGATAACGCTCGGCGCCCCCGTGCGTGTATGCGCTCGCGCGGGGGCCTCGCAGCGCTGCCCAGCCCTGGTACGGGACGAGACTGCCAGACCTACTCGTCGCGTGCCCGTTGCTGGAGCAGCGTGCCGGTTCTGCGACTGGCACCCAGGTTATCCCGGCCCGCAGAGGCAACAAATCGGGGTGTTAAAGTAGCCCGGTTTCTGAGGAAAAGAACTGTGCAAGAGTGGAAGGGGGTTTCTGGCTTCGTATTTTTAGTCAACGGAGAGGCAGCGCTCTGAGAAACTGAAACAGCCATGTATAGTATTTTTAAACATCTTTTTTTAATGAAGTGCTTTTGGAATAAACCGAATGAAAACGAACTTTTGTTGGATGCATCATTTCTTAATCAGAATTGCAGTAAAAGATCTGGATAGCCCCCAGCTGTTTCCCCAAAGACGGCGAAGCGTGTCTTTCTGGTTTTTGTCTCTTTTGCAGTACTATTTAGGGTGCCTCTGCTTCAGGTCTGGGGTTGGCAGTGGCTGGAAGCTTCCTCTGGTCAGCTGCCGGTGTGAACTGGGGACTTCTCAGTCTTCTCTTGTCCTTTTTTTTTTTTCTTTTCTTTCTTTTTATTAATTTCTTTTTTCTGTCCCCCCCTTTCTTTCTTTTTTGCTTGCTTTTTCTTTTTTTGCTTGCTTTTTCTTTTTTTGCTTGCTTTTTTATTTTTCCTGTCTTTTTTGTCTTTTTTTCTATTTTTTTTATTTTTTCCCTTTTTTTTATTTTTTCCCTTTTTTTTATTTTTTCCCTTTTTTTTATTTTTCCCTTTTTTTTATTTTTTCCCTTTTTTTTATTTTTTCCCTTTTTTTTTCCCTTTTTTTATTTTTTCCCTTTTTTTATTTTTTCCCTTTTTTTATTTTTTCCCTTTTTTTATTTTTTCCCTTTTTTTATTTTTTCCCTTTTTTTATTTTT
>VZTL01049147.1:30419-46748 GCA_013400535.1 Scopus umbretta | reverse complement strand
GGGTCGGCCAGAGGCTTCACTCCCTGGCGTCAGACCGCTGTTGTCCTCTTGCGAGTTGTTTTAAGACCATGTAAAATCCTGTTAGCTCATCGCTGCGCTCCGCAGCAAAGAACGTTTGTGACGTCTTATAGAGGTGTCGGGAGTGGATTATTAGGGGAAAAAAACCAAACCCAAACAACCGAACTTTAAAAATCTGCCTCATTCCACATCGTTCGCTATTTAGGTTTGGCCCCGACGCGGCGGCCTGCAAAGTATCGGGGCCTGGCTTCGCCCTCTCCTTCTGCTGACTCTCTTGTGTATCTGCACCCGGGCTAAGCGCTTGCACCGCAGGCACTGGAAGGGAGGATTTATTTTCTTTCCTGGCGTTAACGGGAATATTTTTAATTTTTATGGTGCTTCTGTTTATCACACCTTTTGAGAAGCAGTTTATTGCCAAACTTTTAAGTGCCAGTGCTAAACTGCAGAGCGTGGTGGTCTCATAACATTTAAAGTAGGTGGCTATTATTTAATTATGGTTGTTATTTATGAACGGTTGTTACGTAGTAACACCTAGGAGCTCACCATAATGAGGAACTAGCTTCTCGTTTGTCCTCCCTTTCTTCTCTGCTGCTCTCCCGTACCGTCCTCAGGCAGCTCTCCCTGTCCTGTCCCCCGAGGCGTGTTTCGGCACCAGGATTAGACAGACCAGTTGACGTTACAAACTGGAATTAATTCTTGGTTTTCCCGTTGGTGGCTGGGGTAAACGCGAGCGGCTTTTCCTCTGACGACGACCGACTTGATCCCCAAGGGTCAGGGTATCATTCCCAAGCGACATCAGTCCCACCACCCATCGCAAATACCCCAGGTGGCAGCGGGCTGGCGGGGCCGGCGAGGAGGAGCTGGGCTGCGACCTGTAACCTGTCTTCTCTCTCCCCCTAGCAATCTGCGCATCGTGCTGGGCTCAGGAGTTTCATCCGCTACGGCTGGCGCTGGAGCTGGAGAGTAGCCGCTTTTGTGACGGTATTCAAGTAAGTGTTTCCCGATGGCAGTGGGAGAAGAGCTGGCTTATGCTTAAGCGGTAGTGGCGAGGAGCCCGTCGTGCCGGCAGTGCTCGCAGCTCCTTGGGAAGACTGCTGGTGACTGGCGGAGGCTCGGAGTGTTGTGTTAGCGGGGAGTCCGATCGATAAGGTGGTTTCGCCTTTTAGAATTATCCCAGAATTCCAGTTTTTGAATGAACCGACACAAAACCGAAAACTGGAAGAGCCCTGTTCCTTACACCTGATCCATGCTGTTACTGACTTGAATGCCGTTCTGCCCTGTACTTGACGGCTTCCTTCTGCTTTTGCTTCATCTCTTTTTTGCCGTTTTTCTCTGGCAGAGTGTCACAGCGGGGTGGCTGTTTCCGGAAGAGCTTTCTATCCCACGCTAATTTTTCCTCTTTTTGTTACGTCTCATTACTCCGGGTCTGTATACACTAGCATTACTCACCATTCTTTGTCCTTGTCCTCAAATGCTTGCAGATGATCGTCTTGTTATTAAGCAGTCGCTGAGCGTCAGACCTACCAGCTGTATGTACCTCTTTAGGCCTTCACGTTTTTCCTACGCGCACAACCAACGCAGAGATAGTGTTCCACTTCCCTGATTTTTCTCCCCCTGATGTGTCAGCGTGTTTCTGACAATATGGCATCAAACTAAGCACGCTCTTCCCAATAATGCCCTTTTAAACGAGGAGTATCTCCTTCCCCGACGTTCAAAACGGTAAATGTATGTGTAGGCCTAAACCTGGATTGACTCTATCTGCGGGTGTGTTATCTTTAAATTCCCCTTCTGCTTCTGGGATACCAGCGGTATTGACTAGCATTGCTTTATATTTCCATCTCCCCAGTTTTTTTGCTCCTTTCTGAATTTCTTCCTCGATCTCTCTTGGTTTCTTTGGCTCCTTTTGGTTTAGTATCTGCTCTTAGGTTTAGTTAGCGTACTGTTTGCTTTCTTTCCTGGAGCTTTTGATTTCTTTAGAGATTTTCCTGGGCTTGACATGTAACCTCGTCGTCTTCCACCAGATGTCTCCACTGCAGTCAGGTCGTCGCCCTTTTTCACCACCCCTCCGTAAAAGGCTTTGAAAGGAGATGCCTGCCGCTCAGCATTAATCGTTTCTGTAAAATCCAAGCAGGAGGATGTCGTCCTGCCGTTGTCCAAATTTGGGGGTTCGCAGTTTAAATTGTTCAGTTTTACCTTGTACAGAGGCTAGGCTGACGTTCCGGCGTCGGGTAGGAGAGGAAGATCGCTGTTGACTTGTCGCTGTCGTGCAGGAGGCTCACTAAAGTGCTGGGGAGGATGTGGCTGCTGAACTGCGAAGAGAGAGTGTTTTGGGGCTTTACTGATGTTTTTGGAGGAGACGGTGTACCTACGCTGGGGGGGAAATCTCATGCTGCGAGAGTAGGTGACCCTGCTGACATCAGGAGCGTGACTTAGCTCTAGGGGTGGGGACTGTCTCCCTCAGGCAAGATCCGACTGACGCACGGATTCAGCTTCGGGGGGGAAAGGCGCTACGTTAGGACTGACTGACTGACAGGACCTTTTTGTTGCTCAGTTCCTTTTATCCTTCAATACGCGACGGAAAAAAAAAAAAAAAATCTTTGGTTAAAAAGAGAAGGAAAGAATATCCCAGATCCAGGCCAGGAATCCTGGTATTCCCTGGCCTCCGGCTGCCTGCAGTAAAGTCCCAGAAATCGAGGCACTTGTGGCTGGTGCGTGCGTGCTCTGGGCAGATGGGCAGCAAGGCAGTTCGAGGCAACCTGAGGGTTGGCTTAATAAAATCCAGCTTTGTTTCAGGCTATGTTTTGCTGCCTGGCTTTTTTCTGTGTACAGCTGCTGACTTCTGTGCCTTGTCTTTGCAGCGTGGTGAGCACCAGCCTGTCTGTGTACCGCAATAAAACCACCATCAGTAATTTTGCTTCGGCCGGAGGTAAGACTGCTATAACCTTGTGTACTTTTTATGAGCAAGGGTCGTAAGCGGAATAGCGTAAGCAGAAATCCGTATGGCTTGGATCTGCGCAGATCTCTAGCTTCTGTGCTCCTGGGTTTTGTTGCCTTTTCTGCCGTCTGCCGTTGTGACCTTGCTCCGTTGTTTAACTGCTGCGTGCTTTTATTTGTAACAGAGAGAGATCAGTGCACTTCTGAAACCATTGGGGAGTTTTGTGGTTATCGGTTCATCTTCAAAATCCTTGCTGGAGGGTTTTTGGGGGTGAAGAATGCTTGTGTGGGGTAAAGGCAAGACTTGGTGCATAACCTGCTCTCCTAACCACCTGGGATTATGGCAGGGAAAGCATTTCTTATTTCTGCTCTTTATAACGGTTCAGTGCAGTGTTTATAAACAGCCCTTTTCATGCTAAGTTTTGCATGTCCGCTTTTGGCAACAGGGCTCCGGGTAAGTGATCTCCTTGTTCAGTTTTACAGGCTTTATTGCCCTTGCAGTTGGATACGTGTTCTACTGATCTCTTCTGCCTTACACGGCCGCTGCTATTATTAGCTGTTGTTGAATAGAAACAGTGAGTGGGGAGGGATTGTGCTCCAGCCTAGAGAGAGCTCAGTTTTATAGATACTTTTACTTCTTAGCATTTCTTGGGGAGTTTTTTTTTCCGAAGCAGAAGGACCTCCTGTGCAATGTTTTAGCGCAGAGACCGTGGGGACTGTATGGTGAGGGTCCCTCCCGCTGGCCACGGCGCTTGCTTTCTACTCGGTTAAAGGTAGATGTCAGCTCACGGGGCAGAGAAATGCAGCAAAGCAGCTCCCTCCGTCTGTTTGTGATGGCTGGTGGGGGGCTGTTTGTGGTTTCAGTGGGTTTGTGGTTTTTTTAGCCTTCACAGGAGCCCTTTTCAGAATGCACTTGGGCCTGCAGGGACTGGCAGGCGGCTTCGTGTTTGGAACAGCCTTCGGGTGAGTTGCGACTGTTGCCGATGAGCGATCGAGACACAGCGACTCTTTAAGGGTGTTTGTTAGTCGGTGGCCTCACACACCAAGCCTTGAATCGTAGCTGGGGCTACAGAACCTTCCCTTCCTCTCTTGCCTTGAGGGATTTTCTGTCGCTCTCTCGGGACCTCACGATGATGACTTTCCTTCCCACCTTTAAACTGTTTTTTCTTTCTTTTTTCCTTGATTTGTCTTTTGCTGCTTCCTCAGTGATAAGAACTCAGTGCTTTCAACAGAGCATCTTACTTGCTGCCATTTGCTTATCAGAGGAGACACTAACTGCTGTTAAAAAGGAAATTATGAGGATGGGTTATAGACATGTCTCTTGTCCCCCTTCCTTGGCACGGTCACTCATGAGCCCAATGGTTGTGCGCAGAACTGTTGGGCATTTCTTTTAAGGAGCTGTGTTGTCTGTGGGTAAAGGCAGGGGCGTAAGACACACCACCTGAGCTCCCTTCTCAGCCTCATCAGCAACTGCTCCTCTAGCAGCTCAGAATCCAGATGGCGCCCAAGGGGTGTTGGATGTCCTGATGACACCTTTTGAAGAAGGGGGCACCCTGGGAACTGCCAGCCCCTAGGTTAGGAATCTGTAAAAATGACCTTTTTTTTACAAAATAGGCTTCATCGAAGCCAAAGTGCGGAGCAGCAGCCATTAGGAAATGCTGAGGTTGGGCTGCACAACCCAAGGCTGTAAGGTGGCACGTCTCTTTGTGTATGTCTTGCAGTCGTGTATCTCCTAAAGCTCCCTGGGACATGGAGGAACCCATGGTTCTCTCTCCGGGGCTCTGTCCGTCAGGACAATGACCTCTTAACTCGGGAGAGATCTGACTTTTCAAGCAGAAAGGGGATTTCTTCTCAAAGCAGTGACTTGTGAATATCCTCACAAGTGAATTTGGGGATCCTGCCTGGACAAGAGGGTGAGCTTTTTATGTGCTGCTTTGCACCGTCAGGACGGTGTCAGCTGTGGGCATGCCTGGAAGCAGCCTAGGGAGCTCTACCAATGAAAGCACAAGTACCTCCAGAGCTGGACAGAAGCTAAGCAGGGGTGTGACTGTCTAAATTACGGGTTAGGTGATCTACAGGGGTTGTTTAGGCACCTTAAATCCTTCCACCCCTTTGCCCTATGTCTGCCTGTCAATGAGTATATTCAAAATATGTTGTCAGAGGGGCTACAGTGAGTCACAGCTGAAGACAGGCTGTGTTTGGTGGCTGACGCTAGAGTAGGAGTACCTTAGTCTGCGGTGTGGTGTGAGTATTGGGGAACGTTACGCTCCACTGATTTGGTGCCTGCCTCCCCCGCCCCCTGCATGCTCCTTTTGCCGATGCCGGTAAATTATTACTCCTGTGCGTCCCCTGGGTGACTTGTGACTTTTCTGCTTCCTCCTCTAGGATCCCTGCAGGGGGCCTCTTAATGATAATGGAGAAGCTTGCTGGTGAGACCTTGCAGGAGAAGAGAAATCGTGAGCGCAGGGAGCTGTATGAACAGAAGTTGGCAGAGTGGTAAGGAACAGCTCTGCCTGTTCGAGTCTTTGACTGGAGGCGTGTCTAGGTCTGTGTGGTTCAAACATTCAAAGAAGCCATGACGCACTAGGTTTTCTAAAGCTCGGTTCTTCTGCTCTTGGTTTTTGGTGCATTTCGGATACCAAATTTAGTCTTGCCAGCGTTAGGTGTTGCTCCTTATTTTGTAACAAGGTATTTTCTTCAAAATTTGTGCCCCGCCCCGGCCCAGTAACTCTGCATCAGTTTTTCACTTTTGCAGTGGCCGAGAAGGCAAGCAGGACAAGCACGATCGTATTTCTTTACCACAACTGAGAGAGGCCAGAACTCTGGCTTTTCCTTCATTGCTGCTTTCTTTCCATCCCCTTGAAAGAGAGGAGAGGATAGCTGGAGGCTTTGGGGAGAAAAGGCTATGACACTGGTCGCGTGACTTACTAAAACTCACAAATAGTGCCAGTTCCAGAAGAAGCTTTTCAAGAGCTGGGATTCTGCGGTGCTGCCTTTGTCAGGAGGATGCAGGCATAAAATTACTTTGCACTCTCTCTTCTCTCGTTAGGCAATCCAGGCTCAGTGTGACTGAAGTCTTCGGCCAAACGGAGAGCAATGCCCAGGGAGGACCGGAGATGGAGAGAGCAAGAGAATCGGGGAGCTACTGAGTCCTCCCCAGAGCTCTGTTGTAAGCCGCTACAAAGTATTTTGATTCTGCTCATAAAAGTCTTCAGTCAAGGGGTCACGGGAGTCTTCTGTGAAAGCAGTTACATCCTGTGCACTTGTGAAAAAGCATTTTGCTGAAAACATTGTTCATGGATGCGTATCACTGCACAAGAGCTTGGAAGGGCCAAACCTGTTCTGCCTGAGAAGATGGAAGTGCTGACTCTGCAGACTAGGAAGTGTCTCTAGGTTTGGCAGGGGGTGAGGGCAGCCCCAGAGCCTCATCTAGAACCCATTTCACTCCTGAAAATGTCCAAACCGCCAGCGATGTAGAACTATTCAAGGGAGAGGAGCCTATGAATAGTTTGGATGCCAAAGGTACCCCGATTCCAAAAGCTAATTGCGCTCTGGTGAAAGCTGCTCTCCAGACAGCGCCTGAAGAGCTTGCTGTCGAAGCGCAATACAGGCAGCGCCAGAGCAAGTGGTTCTCCTCCTCTCGCCACCCCCCTCCTACAGCCTGACTTGGCCCGGCTGGGACCAATGCTCCTTTGCAGCTCCTTTGCTCCGTTGGTGGTTTCTTCAGGCTTTTTGCAGAAAAACACGCTTGGTTCCTACAGTACTTGGGGTGTTTTGCAGTCAGTGTTGAGGAAGGGTGGAGGAGCTGGGAATGATACAGAAATACCCTGAAAAAGGCACGTTTTGGGTTCCTCAGTAGAAGTGTGGCTGAGGGGGCCACAGAGAGGATGACTTGTTTCCGATGGCGATGGTGGAAGAATTGGCACTGTGGACGGTTTGGACGATAAAAAGGCCTCTAATTTCATGTGAAGGTTGGAAATTAGGGGATTGCCTCTGGGGGAAATGTGGTTCAAGACGCTCAATAAAGCCATCTAGCAGTGGTGATTGTGTCCCTAAGCTCTTTACGTTAGTACAGTATGTACTTTATGTTAGTACAGTATTTGCATTAGAGAAATATACTGGAGTGATATCCCATGAGAAGAGCGCTAAGAGCCCACCAGCAAGCAATAAACACCTGTGCCGGTGTCAGACGTTTCTCTGGGCAGTACCAGACAAGAGCCCGGAGAGTGCCAGCTCTGTTTATTATTTTGTTCCGGAGATCAACTTTTAAGTCATAGCTGTTACCTGTGGGTAGGGCTGAAGTTAGTGTAATAATGGTCTGCAGCCAGAAGAGCCAGGTGGCCCATCACCATTTCCCTCAAAGCAGAAGGTCAGAATTCTGGTCCCCTTTCTTTGCTGGAGGTTTTTTTTCTCTCTCATATTAAAGAGAATTACATCCAGGCAGGGGGTTTGGGTCACCTTCCCACAAGAAAAGAGTAGTCAGTCTGTTCTGGCTGAATGCTTTTCTCTGTTACAGCTGATGACTGGCGATTGAAATATGAACGGTCGATTCCACAGAGTGTATTCCACCCACCCAAAGCAGATTTTTGGCACAGCTTCCTTCCAAGAAGGTGATGTGTTTTCTGACTTCTGAAATGAGCATTTTATTTTTTAAACACCTCAGTGTAGTTCATTTTTCCATTGAAGAACCACGTGTGCGTCGGGGGTTGTCATCAACCAGCTTTGATTTTTTGCTTCTCTATGGGTAAGTAAAGGAGCTGAATAAGCAGAGGTACGGATATGACTCCCTGCCCTGCTTCCTGGTTTAAGCTCTGCGTGCATTGGTGATGGTAGTGCTATTGTCCTCTGCCCCCTCAAAAAACAAAACGGCGGGCCTTTCTGAGACCCATTTTTGCCATTGTGGTTACATAGCGATGTTTTATCTTTTGCTCCCCCCTCCCCCCCGCTTTCTTCTTTTGCTGTTACGTCCCCACCCAATATCCCACACTCACCTATACAGCAGTACTGATAACATATAGCCGTGTCATTGCTCAGCCTTTTTCTATTCCTGTTTAGTGGTATTTGACATGATGGCTAAAGCATACTGATTTTTCTTGGGTCTGACCACTGACACAGGGCTGGTCTTCCATGGGAGGGTAGGCAGAGCCCAGGTGTAGCAGTCGTGCGGATTTTCTCCCCGTGTAAGGAAGGCTGGGCTGCTAGAGGGCCTTACGCTGCGCATTAGCGCGGGGAGGCAGAGGCTTCCGGCTGTGCTCAAGATTAGCAGCCATGTTTTGCTCTGTTTCCCGCTGGATCCCCTGCACTTCCTCATTCCTTGTATTCAAAGGCACTGTCCAAACGGGGAGGGAAGGGCTGGCTCGGAGCTTATTTTTTTTAAAAAACAAACGTAAGGGATTCTTCGCACCCCCACGCTCTCCCCTGCCCCAGCAAAAGCACAGCACTGAAGTTACCGGTCCTCCGCTTTCAGAGCGGGTGACACGAGTGGCAGGGCTACAGCGAGCGCAGGCTTACACTGGATTTTGCTTTTGCAGAGAACCTCCCTTTCTGGGAGGGAGAAGGAAGACTTGTTATAAACCGCGTGTCGAGGACCATAGCTACACTGCTCAGTTAATCCCTGACAAAGGGACAGACATGAGATACGTGGAGGTTACACGTTGGGCCCGCGAGTGCCATTTTTGTCATTGCTGTTGAGCACGCCAAACAGAGCTGTGTCTTGATGCCAGCTGTACCTGTTACAGCTTTGTCAACCAGCTGCATCACCTACCTTGATGCTACACAGCGTATGTTTCCAGCAGCTGCGAAATGGTGGCTGGGGCTCATGCGAATAATTGAAAGGCTCTACCACTTCCCAGCACATAGAACGCACATCTTTTATTACCAAGGAAAGGAAACTGAGTTTACTGTTTATTTTTTAATACAATTAAAGGAGGAACCCCAGGGAAAAAAGTTATATACAAAATACTTGTGATAAACAGAGCAGCTCACCTGGTACAAAGACCCAGATGTTAAGCTGAAAAGGTCTCACAGAAACCATTTGTGTGCAATTCACTGAATACAGCATAAGGCAATAGAAAACACGATTCATAGTATAAGTGCTTAAGGAAAAAATACACCAACTAACCTGCCCATCAAGAATATAAAACCAAACCGATGCGAGGCGTATTTGTCAGTGAAACTTTTCGTTTCCTTTAGAAGGAGTTACTTGATGTGTCGCAGGAGTCTGTGGTGATGTGGAAAGGTTTGGCACAGCGCAAAAGACAAACCCTTCTCCAGGAGGCTGTGCAATCGTCCGTCAGGAGCAGAACTAGAGCATGGGATAGTTGGGGGGAAAACGTTGCACCGGTACAACTGTCAGAGCTGTGGGGTGGGTGATGCGTCGTGGTCAGAGCAGGGAAGGAAGCACAATGTTGACAATGAGCAAAGTAAATACAAAAAGAGGGGGTTCAGCCCGCAAGAAGCTAGCCGTTTGTGCTGGAAAGACAAACAAGCGTAGGCTGAAAGAAGTGGAAACTTGAGTGAGACACCATTGCCTGTGCAGCAAGTCCTGCAATAAGGTCAGGCTGCCTTTCGGAAACACTGCTTTCTGTGGCACCTTTGTTCTGCTTGCAAGCAGAATGCACAAGTGCAGAGTATTGTCTCCTTATCACCCACCTCACCTCCTTTTCTCTGTCAAAAAACCCTCCATAAGAATGTTCTGAAGCTCCCATTTCACTTCATGTAATGGGAAAGCGGTAAAAAAGCTGATGGGGTAGCATGACTCTGCAGGAATAGAAAGGGAGCAGCGTCTTATTTTTTTACTAGTGACTCGATCCCTTAGCCTCTCATAGCTCAATCTTCTATAAACCGCTTTTACTCCTATTTCCTCCAGCAATTTTGCTCTCAATATATACCTGCTAGAAAAAAGTGAACTGGATGGACTATTCTTTGCTGTGTCCTAGCAAGATAAACGGCTCGAGCAACAAAACGTCCCGCAAAGGGGACGGCATGGTGCTTTCAGACTTTGGTCTGCCCTGCTAACTACACACATGGATAGAACAGAAAGGGAGTGGGTACAGCGTGCTGTGGGACAGAGCAAAGGGGAAAAAAACAAACCCGTCCAACTCGGGGCAGGGCTGAGTTAGGTTCGTATGCCGAGTTGCTTGGGAAGCTTTTTGGGGCTTGGGTCTTCTTCCTCTTTTCCCCTCAAAATGAGAAACCGCTTTTTCCTACACAGTAGGTAAGACTATCACCAGATCAGATGAGTCCTGTCCAATGTTAGCATCCTGTAGGGAACTTCCTTCGAGTCCTGGCTGGGTAGAGAGAACACTAGCAGAAAGCAGCAGCATCCAATGCAAAGTAAATCCCTACGTCGCTGTGAGAGACTCCCAAGCATCTAGAGAGCCTACCCTAACAAGCATTCCTAGGCAAACATACAAACAAAAGCAGACCTATGTTTACGAAGCAAGGCCCTGAGTTACACTTCGTTACAGTAGATACACGTGAGAGAACCACTGAGTGTTACAGAAATCTAAATGGGGCTTTACAAGCGCGGGTAGGAAGGAAGGAATGCCTGTGAAAGCTCGTACGTGTGTGTACGCGCGAAGGCGCGCGCGTGCCTGCCCTCGGGCGCACCACCACCGGCGGGCTGCGCTGTGTCAGATCTGCTCCTGCATCGCCGAGGGATTTAATGGAGGGGCTGGATCTTGGTACCTGGGTTGGTGAGGCCATCGTTTCAGCAGAGAAAGGTTATGAGAACTTCTGCCACTGCTATAGATAAGCGATATTAGTCAGCTGCTAGGTGTGCCGTCAGTATGTATCATTCCCTGGAAAGTCTCTTAGCACTGGCAATAAGCATGAGGCATATCGTCCCACCTCAAGGTGCTTTTTCGTGAAAAGTGCGTGCATTATTGCCGCTTTAGGGGAGAAGGGACATGTATCTGTAACGGTCAAATCCAAAGTCCTCCAGCACAAAGAAGAGTACGGGCGGATGCCCGTGCGAGTCTGAATATGAAAGAAGCTTTAGCTGCTCCCAGTCGCAACATGGAGGCACAGCCTGACTTAGGATTGTGTGTCAGGGTCTGGGCTGTCCCAAAGGCCAGCTCTGCGTTACTAAAGGTGGGCGTGGGCTACCTGCTAGGGCTCTGCAGGTCCCCCGATTTTCATAGAGGCAGCGTCAAAGCCAGAGGATCCCGAACTCTTGAACTGGTGCGTCGATGCTGACAACACTCCTCTTCTGCCCCGTTGCAGGAACACGGATGGTCCTCCCAGCTGGAATTCCAGCGACCCCGTTGTAACGGGAACACCCCACGGCTTCTGTGGCGTAGGTGGGGTTTTGTATTAATTCACACAAGGTTATGCTGTCAGTCTTCTTGAGCAGAGTTTTCTACTGCTGTCATCCCCTTTCAGAGAGCCAAAGGGTCAACGCAATAAGCATTGCTGTACAAGAACAGTGGGGACTGCAGTGCAGAATACACAGGATAAGAAACCTGAAGGACACAAAGAAAAGATTTTACTGATTTTTTTTCCTCCCCTCGCTTTCTTCTTAATCCTAAATGTAAGCCAGAATGTTGCAGAGCCGAGACAAACGGGGATCACCTGCAATAGCCCTCCACAAGAGGGCTCCTGCTACAGTAAAGACAGAGCTGTCCCGGGCTAGACGGCTCAAGGCAGGCACTACAGCGAGCTACAGACTGGCTCAACGCTCACTGTGAAAGCCTGTGGACCGTACAGAGGTGCTATCCCTCTGCAAAGTGAGGACGACTAATGAACACGCTACCCCATGGAAGCGGCCCTAGGGCATGGCTCAGCGCATCCCACAGTTAGGAGGTGAGTCGGCCTCTAAGGAAGCACAGCTTCCATCCCTGTCCACAGGCAGCGGCCGTTCCAGGCGCTGGAGTTGAGAAACACCAGCTGCTTACAGAAAAAGCCTGGCAAACTTTTATAACAAAAGACAAATGTGGCAGAATGGATTTATTTAGTAGGTGAACTCCTGCCACTCCCATCACAAAACCCCCCAGAATTCATGCTAACCAAGGCTCTAGTATCTGTTCCAGATAGGGCCGTCCCCAGAGGAAAACCTGAGTGGGTGGTCAAGTTTGGAAATGAGACGAGTGGCCTGAATGATAGTTTCCCCTCCTTTCCATCTCAAAAATGTTAAGCTTTTAGATCACTGCAATGCACAGCGTGACAAATTCATGACTTCTAGGACTCTACAGCTGTTAACTCTATGGCAGTATCCTGGCAATTCAGCGTGCTGTGGTGAGAGCAGGAAATGCAGTCACCTGGATAATGACGTGAGTAAGAACAGTTAGCTGCTAATTTTTCCTTGAGTCTCTTGATGTGAAAAACGTCTTTTTGGAGGACACAACCCTGAACACAGCTGAGCTTTCGAGACAAAATGAATCCTTTGTAGTCATAAAACCTTGGTAAGCCAAGACTTTTCCCCAGCCTGTCCTTCACAACACCTCATTATTGAAGTAACTCCTTTAAAAATACAAGTGTTTCCTGGGCAAGCCTTAGAGAGGAAATGTTTCCTTCTCCATTCCTCCAGCTGCTGAAGGGAATGGAGATATCTCAGAAGTGGACTGGCATTGCTAATCTTACTGGGAAAGCTGGAGTTGTTCTCTTGTTCACTCCTCCCTCACCACCATTTAGGTCAGTCCTTTGTATATCATCAGTGACGTTGCCATGTTCATGCATCAGATCAGGCACACGGTTCACGGGGCATCAGCCAGAAATAACCTCTAGGGGATGAAGCCATGTGTGGGACCTGTAGTAGTGATGAGCTACTCACAGATGAGTCCAACAGGACCGAAACTAAAAGACTGCCCAGTTCTTAGTTGGGAGGCCCATAAAATGAGCACAAGGGCAGTGGCAGGGGATGTCACTGCAGATCCTGATAGATGGATGACTGTGCGACAAACCCACCTCTCGGATATTAACCCGCTTCCTTAAACAGGTTCAGAGGAGACACTGACAGTCAAAGTTGTCAAAGGTTCCTTTTCTTTCATTTCCCTCTCTCTTCATCTCCATATAGTCCCTAAAAATCTATGTTAATTAAGGAAATGAATGCCACAAAAACTTGCATGCCATCCATGCAGGGCCCGTTCTGTGGAGAAAGCAGCTTTGCAGCCCAGGAAATTTGGTCCTCTAACATTTTTTCACTAGATCCATTTCTAGAAATTTGAAATAACCCAAACAAAGCAATGCCCCGCAAGCAATTTGAGCATCATTCCTCTAGTTACCTGACTGGGAAACACCATGTGTCTCAGCTGGCAGTAGGGCCCTACCACTTTTATTTACCCTAAAGGACAGCACACACTCATATTAAAAGCCACTTTTTTTGGTTTGGTTTTTTTTTGTTTTGTTTTGGTTTGGTTTTTTTGTTTGGGTTTTTTTTTGTGAGCTAACATCACACGAGAATGTAATAGTACTTGAAAAGCTATTTTGCCAAGAGAAGAATGGTGAAGAAAACTACCTGCAAATGCTATCTGGTCATACAGATGATGTTTCAGATGTCACTTTAGAGCTCACGGGTGTCTTCAGACATTCTTTCACGCCCTCTTCCACTGAATCCTGAGGCTTAGAACAGTGAGAACAGACTGAAAAAGAAGATGCCTCATTAGTATTTGGAATTCCAGAAGACATCAAAGTGCTGAATCCCAATGTATAACTGAGAGTGGGAAGAAAGGAGAGAAGCAATAAAAGACAAAAACAATCTCCTAGGTTTAGTTACTTCTATTTTTCCTTAGCAGATTCATCCCTGCAGTACACCTGAATATGGCTGGCCCATAGCCATAGTCCGACCTGATAGAAAGCTCTGTTACATAACAAAGTTGTCGATATAGTGTCATATGGATAAAACAGTTCTCATTAGCACAGGGCTAGGACCTCAGCCTGTCACAAAGACAGGCTGGTCCATGCTAAGGTAAGGTCAGAAGGGAAATAATGGTAAAAGTTAAATGTCACTAAATGCAGTTTCCCAAGTAAGTGAAAGAATGCCGTGTTAGAACCAGTCAATCAACTCTGTCAGTGCTTTAAAAGTTCAGATTAAACAGGTCCGCTTGGTATCTCAGCATTTATGAATGACTTTTGGTTTAATAATTCACGTTTAATCTTTCTGTACAACTATAAACTGTACTTGCACAAATTCTACCACGTGGATCCTAAGCTATTCTTTGAGTGACCTTTAATCTTGGTCTAATCTTGGTGCTTTGTGTTAAATTTATTGAAGAGCCAAAAAAAAAAAAAATCTAGAGAGTTTCCATTCTTAAGTTACTGCAAAGATAAGCTGTGAGCTCCTCAAAGTATGGGGTTGTGAATCCTAACAAAGCACCTACATGTTTTGGTCACCACCACAATCACACATCTGAAAACTCTTATTTCCGTTTTGCTCTATCTTTCTATTCTTCCCTCCCACACCAGCCCTTTGAAGCATGGCTTTTTGAGCTCAGAAACCACTCTTAGCATCAAGGCAGCTCCCGACTCAGCTTTCCATACGCCAGAACAACAGCGGTACCCTCAGACCTATTCTGAGCTTCCACAGTAGCTCTTGAAAGGTGACCTGTAGCAACACCAGCAGGAAGCACTCTTAAGACAGACTATGTCCCTTCCCAGACAGGTGGCAATGCACAGCAGCACCGAAATGAGAAAGGTGTACAAAAAGGGAAGTTGGATTGAAGTTCTAGCTTCAGTTTCTTACACTGTAAGCCTGGTCTGGAAAGCGGCTGTAAAAAACAGCACCACCTGACTTGGAAAGTCTACTCCTTGTGCATACTAGGAAAATGGGACGGAAAGGGAAATTCCAGTTTATGCAGCCATGTCCCATGCAGGTGATCACATTCTACCACACCGGTACGCTTTTTACATCTACTATAAAAGCAGTTTGGCTTCTATATAAAAAGCTATCTCAGAATGCTCCAGAATCTTATTAATTTAATGGTAAGGAATCTTTTCATTTCTAGCCTATATTGGTTTAGACCCAAGTCCTCCAATTCCCGTTCATTTTCTCCCATAATTAGAAGTTCATTATCCACACAGCTAGCAGCATAGGCTGTGATCAGCTGTGATTCTCTTGGTTTCAGCCCGCTTGCTGCTCTCCCATTGACATAGCCCCAGGGAGAACCAGCATTGGTGTCATAGGGGCACATGAGTGGAAAATGAGGAGGTGCACAGGTGTAGCCAAGACTCATTCCCTTCCAGAAGCTTCCTTTCTTTGTGATAAAACACCAAAAAGAAAATCAGCCCAGCCTCAGTGGTCACATTTGGTTTTGAAGGGATATGGTTGGTGAGGAGAGGAAAATTAGAATAGCAATGCTACCTCCACACCTCTGAGTCGGGAGTGAACTTGTCTGAAGTTGAAACACAGGCAGCAGAAGACACAAGCGTGAGAAACTTACAAGTGTCCCTAAGTGAACTGAGTCCCTGCTGCCTAGCAAATACCATCTTTCCAATGGGGGATACCACTGCGACCGTGATGAGCTAGACACTCAGAGCGGTGGCTTCTGGTTTAAGTGGGCTGAACATAGAGCGCTTGCAGTGTGGGATTCTTGTCTCCAGGCTTGACTTCCCCAGTGACCTGACAGAACTTGATTGGGTGATATTTATAATGTGTTGCAAGGCCTGCTGTCTTTCTCTAGGACTGCTTCTCAAAGCTGCTAACAGGGTGTGGATAGGACATCGACTGCTGTTGACTTTGCCCAGCTGCCTTTATAAATCCATTAGACATCTACCCACATCTTCAGGGGCTTTCTGGCTAGGTCAGCTTAGACACGATTAGGAGCAACTGCTAATAGATGAGATTTTTTTGAGCCACAAAAAAGAAAAAAAAAATAATCTACTCATCTGCCAGCTAACCCTGAGATGCCTGAAGACCCCTTTGCCATTGAAAAACTCCTGGAGACATGTCTAGAGTTATTGAGGACTTCATAGGGTGGGACAGGGCACCTCACCTGTGCAATTTTTGGCCACACAAAGACGACAAATCCATCTCTCCTGATTGGGGTTCTCCTAAAAAGTGGGACATTGCTATGCTTAAGTCCTTTCTGTGGCTCTAGCCCTATGTATTTTTGTAACTTTGGTTCTGTGACTTTTCTGAGGGATTGTCCAAGTAGGGTGTGTAGAGAGATCCCATTTTGAAACTGTCAAAAATTGCTCAGCTATACCTATCACAATCACCAAGATTCTTGGCATCTTCAAGCATCTTACTACATAAAAATGGACATTTGTGAATCTCTTCAATTCTGTATACCCCTGATTTTGGAAATACTCTGATCTCCTGTTGAAACTCCCCATTACCCCTTCACTCTCAAACCTGAACCCTAGTGCTGCCTGCACAGAAAACGTAGGAAAGTCCTGAGCTGGACTTAGATTTTGTGAGAGTAGATGCTGCATGAAGAA
>VZTL01049147.1:12092-30380 GCA_013400535.1 Scopus umbretta | reverse complement strand
AAAAAAAAAAGGAAATGAGAAAAAGTGTGTCAGTACAGTTTCTATAAATGTATATTTTACATAGAAACTCCATAAGCAGTGAGAGACTGTTTCTTGAAAAAGGAGCTACACTTACCATGCCTTGGGAGGTATCTTGCTGCTAGCGTGATAGCCAAAAGGAAGACAATAATGATGATACTTGAAGCAGTAATGACATTGTAAGATGGAGGCACAAGAGGGACAACGCAGTCATTTTGTTTTTCTGAGACAGAAGAAATACAACATAAATAAAGGGCCCAATAACATTTTCGCATTTTCATGTAAGAGCAGGTACGTGAATTTTGGTTGTCCTGGCCAAATTCTAACTCAGATATTCAGCCTGAAAATGTACCTATTCAGTAAACAAACAGACAAAGCTGGCACCTAAATTTCTTCCCTCCCCCCGCATTTGCTATGTGCTGAAATTTTTAACACATCCACAGAATCTGAAATGCTGGTTCTTTGTCCAGAACAGGACTGAGACAGGGAATATTTAAAAACAGATAAGCTGTTTTTAAAGAAACCAATTAGGCTTGGTAGAAAAGTCTGAGTCCGTATCTAAAAAACTTCCATTCTCAAAGGTTTTTGTTACTGCAGTTTTTGTTACTGTTTTCACCAGATTTATGCCTAATTTTTTTCCCTCTGAATTCACAGCTGATGGAGGACGATGCATTAAATAGACGAGAATAGACTTTTTTCTGCATGGCAGGAAAAGAGTGTTGTGGCAGAGTTCAGTTTCAGTGGATCTGGAACCTTTAGCTTTTCACCACTGGAGATGAGCATTCTGCCACTTGGACATCAGAGTAGACAACGGGCTGTTCTTGTACAGTACAGGTCAACCCTAACTCAGCAGGAGGGACAGACTTGGTGTATGTTCGTAGGGCTTCAGATTTTCATCATCTGCATCTGGCGCAATTAAGCATCATTCAACTTCTAAGACACTAGCCTGATCCGCTGTACAATCTTCCCTTCCGCTGCAGGGTACGCCTCCTACGTTTACCAGAGGCTGTGTTCTGTCTGGAACTCAGTGTTCATGAAAGACTTGTTTGGAGGACCATTCCATCATACTAAAATGGGAGTGGTTCCACATCTTAAAAATAAAAAAGTGGGGGGTTTGTGACTGCTACTGTCACTTTTGATTGCACCCTCCTCTGAGAATCTCTGTGACAACAATGTATTGCTCTTACTGCTTTTTTTGTTGCTCTCCTTTTCTGTGTAGTAGGATATTCATAACCTTCTTCCATTACCATCTCTAGGGACATTACGCGCTACATCCAGCAATAACCAATATTCATAAAGCGCTAGTTTCTGGCATTCGTTCTGAAGCTGAATGGCACCTCTCCTCATGAGCCCCTTTGATTTCAGGAAGACTGATGAATAAGGTACCTTGATGAATAAGGCACAATTCCCTAGGAAAAATAGCGCTTCTCTAGCTTCTCCCTTGAAGGTGCCCTTATCTCTACAGTGAAAACATCAGACCCAGAGACATTTCAGAATACTTTTTTGGTAACAACATTAAAAAATAAAAATCCTTTTGGCTTTAAGAATTCTCTTGCAAATCCCCTTCTACTGCAAAACATCTGGTCTGTAGTGTGCTGCCTTCCCTCATGCTGTTTCCACTTGTGCCTCAAGCTTTTCAAAGCACAGACTTATCTATTATGTTATCACTTTTAAGCCACACACAGTGATGGAATTTTTTCTGTATGAGTTAACCCTGTATTAAATATGTGTATGAAAGCAGAATTTTGTCTAGACCCCAGCTGACAGTTTCTGTCGCTGAAGCAGGAACAAACACGCTTATTAAATGACAAAATTCTTTCTAAGTTCAACCCGTGGCTTTTAAGGCACACACATTTCTTGAGTGCCTCTATTCGAACATGAGGTCTGTATCATGCACCTGGCAGCAAGACCATGCTGGTACAGAGGGGCACTCAATGGTGGCAACTCCAATCTGTGGGAGCCACTGAGGCAGACGTCACCAGATCCCAACTGGATCCAGTTGCCCTCTCAGCCCAGGTGTGACTCACGGTAGAGCAGCAGGAAGACAGAGCCACCTCTGTTTGTCAGTCACTGGTGTAACTCTCCTCTCCCAACCCTGCTGTCTTACAGCCTTTGAAATATTTTGGTGTGCGGCTCATAGGCAGGATCATTGGGTCATCCTTGCATGAACAGATAAACAAAATCCACCACTTTCTCAGAGGCAACTCAGCAGATTCAACAAAATGGTTTTGTAACACAAACTATTAATAAAACCTACTCAGAAGCAAACTGCTGGACTTGGCAAAGCCATTGTATTCAACGGAGCAAGTGAAGCTGACGTCTTTGGTCACGTTGAGCCTCAGTTTGCCAGTGATGTTGTACAGGCTGAGGCTGGATTTGGACACCCAGCTGGTATTCCACACCACGGACACATTGTTGAGGGCTCCAGAGATTTTGGGTTTGGGGAAACCTCCGTGAGAAGAACATCTTACCACCATCTCAGTCGATTCACAAGAATTATTGGATACTTCTGCTGTTATGTTCGGCGTACTGAAGTCAGCTGAAGCAAGAAAGATTTAGTTACCATTTTGACAGATTACAGTGAGGGCTGCAGTCCTGATCACCCACGGTCAAAGCACAGACCCCCCCCCCCCCCCCCAGGGCATTCTTCCTCTATCATAACCTGTTTGGCCTTTCTTTTGCCTCAGTGTTCTCCCCACAGCCTTGACTGGATATGGCCTTGGCCTTTGCTTCTTCTCCTTCCCTGGGCAGTACGCAGACTTCGGACCCCACCTCTCCAATGCCGCCGTTTGTCTCTACATACCGCAGTTTGTGGAACAACAGAAGTAATCATAAAACAAGTAGGAAAAATACAGGACCGAATAAAACCCTGTATTACAGGCAATGGTAGACAATTTCCTTCTGCCTCCCTCATTAGTCCCTTCCCAGCCAGAAGCTCACAGAAGGTCCATATCTGTTGGAAAAGGAGGCGAGTCACGTGCTGGTCTCTCAGCCAGGATGGCCGGCAAGAGACCAAATTACATTTTCTGCATGAGAGCCCCTCCAGAAGGCCCAGCTGAGAGCAAGACATGGTCACACTAGTCATTGCAAAAATATGTAACAATACACAGGTCCTCTCAGACCATGTTCTCACTGGGCTTTTTCCTCATTGCCAAAGAGAGTTTTCAGAGATTTCCCACCCAGCTTGTTCCATGTCTTCCTTTCCTGGTCAGATGTGTTGCTGTAAGTGTTTGTGAGGCTGCGTGGTGAAATGGATGAGAGGACTAATATGAGTGAAGAAGGAGAAGAAAGGTGGTGTCATTTTTAGCCTGCTTCCCTTTGCCAGTCTGGTTTATTGTGTTACTGTAAACAGTTGCGTTGGTACAACTGAGGATGCTCATGGGTTGCAGTATGCAGCCCAGGCTGAAAAGAAGGAAGCAAGGGGTGGCAAAGGAACTCCTACTGGAAAAATCTCCATGGAATCACACCTTTAGCAAGATAGGCACCAGTCAAAGAAAGAAACTCGGCATGTGGCTTCCTGGTGGGCCACGAACACAACTGCTGCTAAAGGGACCAAATTCTCACTCCCACCCCTGTCAGCTGTAGGTCTACAGCCTGCACACCCCCTCAGGTGCGAGCCCCAGCCACGGCAAGGCCAGGCAAAGAGCTGCAGCAGGTTGCTCAACTCACTGCAAATCCACCCTTTTTGGAGCAACTAAGGTTTTGTCTGCGATTGCTCCCTGCCTGACTCACTATTTGACCACAGGACTGCTGAGACAAGGCAGACAGCCTTGCTGTTGTAGCGCATCTTCCACAGCTTATGCTGATCACTAACCCATGGGCTAGGCTACTGAGTAACAAGTGAAAGAAGCTTGCTCAACATTACACAGCCGACCAGTGGCAGACAAGGAGAGACCCAGATTTCCTTCCAGGCCCACGATCTGTTGAGCAATACAGCATTGACATCCAGTCTGGAAAGTCCCTTCAAGCATCCCAGCCGACTTCACCAGGGCTCCCTGATCAGTCACCAGAGCACGACACCTTTCTGCCTCTCTCAGGATAGCCTGATTCCAGTACGGGCAAGGAGAGCTTTCCCTTTCCCGATCCCCACAGTAACTGATCCCACTTTTCCAAAGGGAGCAGAAGTCTTCCACAATTATTACAACTGGCCTGTTAAGACAGCAAAGGGATTTCTGGAAGGAAAGAAACTGGAGTATTTGCAGGGAGGAAAAGAGATCCGTTATTTTTCATGCAGTTAACTCCTCAGCCCTCACAGCTAGAGAGGGTGCTGGCAGTGCACTTCCCTTTTCTTATATCGGTTCCCAGAAAGATCACTAAAATTTGTCTCCTTGCACATATGCCCACCATGCCCTCAGACAGGCAGGCAATGGTCAAATCTCAGAAGCTTGGTGGGTTTTTTTGTGCTGAAGAATCTCATTCCAGATGGGGAATGCTCATTCACTGGCTTGTCTGGAAAATTCCTGGAACTCTCTGCTGCTAAAGGTATTCAAATGTATGTATATATTTATATGTTACCGGTATCTCTGCCTTTGGTTGAAACCAACCACCACAAAAACAGTGGTGGAAATGGAAAATAATGTCAACGGAACTTTTTGTAGACTCCAAGAAAGATTCAGATTCGTTTTGAGCAAAGGAACTCGGTTTTTTTCTTTAAGGTAAAAAGCCTCATGTCTCCAGCTGAGTTCAGCCTTAAGTTGTGGAGCTGCAGCGCAGCTGGCCAGCCCCTCAGAGAGCCTGGGCTCCCAAGGGGTTGGATGCAGGGCTGGGATGCTGCCGTGGCCACAGAGAAGCAATGCCACCCCATTCCTCTTTCCGCTTGGATGCTTCCTGTGAATGAAGGGCTTGGTCTCTGCCCAAAAGACAGCAGGGGGCAGAGGTGGCCTAGGGCACCCACCTGCAGTGGTACCTGGGGATGTGTCCTGGAAGGGGGGGTCCTTGCCCAGGAGGGAAGCATCAAGGGCAGGACGGTGGGCTGGTGGTAGGAAAGGCGAATTTTCTGTACCTGGGGTAGCTTTGGAAAGGTAAGGAGGGAGGCTTCTAGAATGGAAATACAGGGATCTTAACACACCTTCCAGCACTCTTCTAGGCTTCCTGATGAAAGTCTATCTGCTACACTATGCCTAAAGGCTGGAGGAGTGTCGCTTACCCCCAGAAAGCCTCAGGTGTCAGGAGGCAATCCACCTACCTGTAACAAAGAGGGTGACAGTCTCATCACACACAACAACTGAGTTCTGTGAAAATCTGAGGTGCTGAACTACACACTGGTAAGGGCCATTGTCCAGGATTTCCACGGGGGAGATCCAGAGGGTGAGGTTCCTGTCATCCATCTCTGTCCGTTTCTCGTACCGCTCGTGCTTGTGGATCATCTTCCCCTCTGCGTAGGCAAGCACTACATCCGTGGTGTTCTTCTGCCAGTAGACCCGGTAATTATGTAGGCTTTCCGAGATGGGAATTTCATGACAACAAGGCAGGCCAACTTTTTCCCCTGCTTTGCTTTTGACTACTTTCTTCTCCAGTGCATAGCCTATAGGTGGGGGGCAAACAAAAGTCAGTGAGACAGTGGTATAGCCTTGTGCCAAGACCTGCGGTATAGAGCTCACCTCTTCCGGCACTGTCTGTGCCCGCTAACGTACCTCATCACCCACCAAGCTGTTTACAACTTCAGCTCTGCACTGAGGGGAGGTCTACCTTGGCATTGCCTTTTACTTGATGTGCCAGTCCTACTTAGGATCCTGAGCTAGTGGGCACACAATGATTTCTGCATGGAATACTGAAGGCAAAGGCAGGAGAGTTACCTGCCTGAACAGAAATTTTGCTGGCCCCTTGAAAAAAAACACACCCCAGAGTAAAGAATTGCCATATTCCTGTAAAGTGATAAAAGCATACATGCCCAAACTGCTATTCTCCTCTGCTGTCCATTTTCAGAGATCAGTGTTTGGAAAGTCTGTGTCACCCTCCAGAGCGTTCCCCGAGTGCCAAACAGGACCACAGTGGGCTATGAGTTTGGGGGTTTGGTTTTTTTTTTTTGTAAAAGAGTAAAACCCAAGCCTTTCAAGATCCCAGAAGCTAGAAGCAACCTTACAATCATAAACAAAGGTTACAGCCACACTGTCATCAGCCTCCTAGTATTAGCAAATGAATGACTTTGCCTAGTCTAGCTGAAACGTTTTTATTTGTGAAGGCCCATGGGCCTCCCTTGGGATTACTTGCAAACCAGCACAGACATTCCCCAACTCCTGCCCAGCAACCGTGTCGCTGCCATACCTAGTGTACAGGCATGTGCCTACAATAACAAACTGAGGCCCTTGCAAGGGGAAATTCAGTACAACTTTGACCAGGTTAGCAGTAATCACCCTGCTTCGCACAACAACTCCCATGCGCACCGCTCCTGTGATCAGCCCCGGTTTCCCACTCCCCTTCTTCTCTCCAGTGGGTAGGCACCTGCAGGAGCCAGGACCTGACACGCAAGGCAGCAGCCGAGCAAGGAGCTCCTGCTGTTGCTGAAAGAGTGGCCCAGTGCTGACGCGCGGTCCTGTGCTGCTGCAGCAAGGCCAGAGAAGGTGGCTGGGCTTTTGCCTGGGTTTGTGTGGCCTTCAGGATGATGCTTATCCCTCTGCACCCTGCTTTGTTAGTCCAGAAGGTCGGGTCGCTCTACATTTGCCTTGCTTGCCTCTGCCTCACTACCTTAGCACCCACCTCCAGTAGTGGAAGAGGGACACCAATCTGTTGCACTCCATTGACTGAGAGCAGAAAACCAAGGAAATAGCCAGCCTCAGGACAGAGAAGATTCAAATTCCCTCTTCTGTCCCTGCAGAAAAGATCTCAGCAAACGTGTCTGAGAGAGAAAGCGGGGAAGTCCTGTCCAGGCAGTGTGTCACTGACGGGGACACTGCAGCATCAGCCATCGGTGGAGGTGATACCCCATGTGCAAAGCCTCAGCCTGAAGCGTGAACTGAACGCTTGACAGAGCTGAGCCTAAGAACTGCCACCCACCCCCAGCAAAATCTGGCTGATGCTGGCTCACATGTTATTGTCACTGCTAACGCCTAACCACAGCCACACCGTACACGGGCAGAGAGTGCAGCGCTCAGGGTGTGACCGGGGTGCTGTGACATTCAGATTCAGTTGAAGTGTCCAAAGCAGCCACCAGCTTGTTGCCCACCAGGGCTTGCTTGCTTAGAGGTGACTCACAGACCCTTGGGACGCTGTCACGCAGCCAGCAGCGAGACCCCTGCAGCACACTGACCTGTGCCCAGCAGCACACCCTGAGGATGCGCAGCTTTGCAGCTGCCGGTTTGGAGGGAGACAAGCAGATGCTCAGGCAGTGCCCCGGCACAGCCTGATCTTGGGGCAGCATTGGGACTGCTTGATGAAGTTTAGCCCAGGTAGAGAGCCTGGGACAGAA
Source organism: Scopus umbretta (assembly GCA_013400535.1). Lineage (NCBI taxonomy): Eukaryota > Metazoa > Chordata > Aves > Pelecaniformes > Scopidae > Scopus > Scopus umbretta. The sequence continues at coordinate 22,957 of VZTL01049147.1, read as the reverse complement.
AGTGAAATAAGTTTTCCCCTGCGACACACCTACCTCAGTCCTACCCACGTGCTTTACATTAAATCCATAGGAAACACACTGGAAAATACTGGGGAGGTCCTGGCAACATTACAGAATGATTTAATACTAATTAAATAGAATATGTAACTAAACGAGAAACTTCTCTTTTAGCTGGTTTCCCTCCACTCTGCCACTTCATTGGTCTTCCAAAGGGAAAGATTCAAACACGATTCTGCCCCCCGCCCCACTACCTGTACTTCCCCTTATAATGCATCGCGGACTATGAGCCACCAGACCGGGCAGGCCAGGAGCCCACTCAGCCCGCTGACCTGTATCAGCCAGCAACTGGTAGCAAAAGGGTAGAAAAAACAGTTCTTCCACACCCCACAGGATAAGAACTGCTATGCCCTGCCAACCTGTGGCAGTCACAAATTTAGGGATTTCTTGACACTGGCAGTTTAATCGCTACTGCTAAACCTACCCTTCATAAAGAGATCTTGCCCCTTCAGGTATGCACGTATATTTTTGGCTTCCACAACATCCTGTGATGACACATTACATGGTTTGATTACGTGCTGTGTGAAAAAGCATTTCCTTCTGTTCACCTTAAAAGCAGCCCACTTTAGGCTGTGATTCTTGAAGTTCCTCCTCCTGCGTGTCTGCGTACGTTTGTGCGCGCGCGCGTGCTTTTCCCTCGACCATATCTTCGCTTGTTCTTACAGTGCAGCTCTTACTACCGCTGAAGAGATTCACAAGAGCAGCCAGTCAAACTTTGGGATTGTGGAGCCCGATAAAGACAAATTTCTATTTTCTTTTGCAGCAACAGGGGAAGAGTAGGCGTACAGTAAATGTCAGGGTGACATCGCATCATGAGTTGCATGAGGTTCTCTGCGCCTTGCCCCTAAGAGTCTCCTTTGCAACCAAAAGGAGAACAAAAACCTCCTCGGCAGTACATGTGCAGGGGCTGGAAACTCCTGCTGATGTCACATCTACCCTTAAAAGGCTCTGCACCCTTGAAATTGCAACCTGGATGCTGCAAGCCTGAAGGAACCAAAGTCCACGAAGAGTCATTCAGCCCCACAAAAGTCCCCTTTCACTTTAAAGGTGAACTGCAAAGCAAAAATGAAAATTCAGTTCTGTCCCGTTTCTGTGCTGAACGCTCTCCATGACCAGGCTGTGGGGGAGGTATCCCCCGTGGAAGTAACTTTTAATGACTTTTCTAGAAAAAAAAAGATCCCTCCTCTTCCTACGCCCCCTAAAGCCCACCCACTCCCTTGTGCTCACACATTGTTCCGTCACTGGAAGCCCCTGGTGTGTGGCAATGCTGAACCGATGAAAGGGATGAGTTTCTGTTCCCCGGGCAGAAAAACATGTTTCATTCAAACTGTGCTTGTGCTACAGATGCCCCGCACAGCCGGGCTAACGAGAACAGAAAAGTGAGTGTAGAGGAAACCCGTCCTTTCTTGTTTGCTCCGAGAGTCAGCAAGCAGGAGAGCTGTTGAGCCCGTATCCCTATTTCCTTCGCTCCTTGCCCAAGCCGTGTTTCAGAAATTCCCTGGCCACATAGACCTTGGTTGTCCTGACCACGCATACAGTCAGGTGGTATGGGAAGAGCAGCTTGCCTCTGGGACAGAAGTCCTGCGGAGACATTTTGACTGTAAAAGGCAGAAAAGACCACACCATGCTTTAGAGAAGCAGTGCTGAACTGTTGGAAACCTTCAGATAATTCCTTGTGAACAGAAACCCCAAAGCTATTCTGTTTCCCCTCCGTTCCCCATGTCTCTGCCCTTCTGAATCGCTTTGCCTTTTTTTGATCTTACCTTGTGTTACCTTGCTTCATACACAACCCACAAATCAATGCACATGAAGGGAAAGGTCAATGCTGGTGGGCCTGGAGTCCTTCCCCCCCACCCTGTGTAAGCAGCAGGGGAGACAGCGGATCTGCACATTTTTTTGACCGACAGTCCTGCAAAAAGCTCTCACGCATATTGTTGGTGGCCCTCCAAAACCGTGAGGGTCAAAACAGCCTTGCGTTGCTTTTTTTCCAATAAGGTCACCTATTTATCTTTGCAACAGCAGCTGGTCTCTCTACTCTTAAATTATTGGCATCACTGACTTTGCCTAGGACCATGCATCCAGGATGCCCATTCTACCGGGGCACTGACACATCCTCCGCCTGCACGTGGGCTGGAAAAAGGGACTCCAAGCAGCTCTGGGAGTTGGTGCACACCACACTGTAGTGAGGCAAGGGCACTTCTGGTAGCCAGCCCCGGCCAGCTGAGGAAAACATGGCTCGAGGAGCTGTGGCTTTCTCCTGGTGGCCATCCTCTGGGGTCAGAGCAGGAATCACACCTGACAGTCCCCAGGTAATTCTGCAGATCAGGCCCCTCGTTTTCTGTGAACAGCATATTTGCCCCAAACTCGCAGGATTTGTCCTTTGAGGACAATGCTGTATTTTGAGGGGATTTCCTAGCAAGACAGATAATCAATTGAAAAATTGAGAAATTTTGAAAAACTGAGTCTTGAAAAGACTTTGGTCTTTTCTTTGTCCCAGGTGATTTTACCAGTGAGGAATCAGATGCTCCCAAAGCTTTCCATGGAGTTGAAATTCAGCAAACGTCCTGTGCTACACTGGAATACATGAAGAAATGCTTTGTATTTAAGCTAAATCAGTGTTGTAACACTGAATACACCGATCACGGAAAAGACCCCATTAGATGCCCAGATAACTTCTATGTGGAGACATCATGACATTTCAGCAGTGCATAAAATCATTGCCTTCCTTTGCGTTTTGCTGTAAAGACCCCGTGAAATGAGAAAGATGGGATGAAACAGAGAAAAGTGGGTGCTGGCAGGCCCTGCTGGCCGTCCTCTTTAAGGAGTCCGTGATTGCTTATTAACCTGGGCACGAGTGCCTGGCAAGTCCCTGAGGCTCCTTCTACCCAGACTCCACTTCAGCAAGCGGAGGCATGCAAAGGGAGGTCGAGGCATGCGGAGAAAGGAGGAACGGCCCTTTCCCCTTGCCCAAGCCCAACCTTCTGGTCACAAACCACAGGCTTGCTGCTGTCCTTCAGCTGCTCTAGGCTGCTCTGGCAAAGCAAAGCAGCTGCAAACCCAGCTTGCTTCGCTCGTGCCAGTGACCTCTTGCGAGGTCATGTTCCTTTACTCACGCCAAATGCAGTGAGAGAAAGGAGCAGAAGAGATGGCGACCCGAAGAAAAACAGCGACTCACTTCATTCGGCAGCAGTTCCACTCAGTCTCGCTTCCCCGTACCCGCTCACGCTACTCAAGCGTGCCTGCGGCTATTAAGTGACAGGATTAATCCTAGTTTATGATGATATTGTGGCTTGCCTGAGGTAGGGAAACAGTTTAAAGAGGTTTTTCTAAAAGTTCAGCTCTACTTGCTTCTGCGCCGTCACCTCGGGGTGCCGCGCTTGGAGTGATATAGCAAGGGCATGGCACCACTTATGTGGCTTTACGCACTTCCCATCTTCACAATGTCACGTTCCTCCTAAAAAAACCAGTAACCGTGTTTCACCCAGCTCTACACTGTGTGATTTGGCAACAACTGTAATATCCCCATAGTGTTTTGGTGCTTGACTCCTTCGGCAGCCTTCATTCCATTTTAATGCTGTTTTGTTTCACATACAAAGCCTTTAGTGAAGACATCCTTGAAATCATGAAGCGGTTGTGAAAACCAGAGGACACCTTCTTGCACCTATAGACAGAAAGACAGTCCATTTTGGGGGTTGTGCACTAATCCCGGTTGTTTGGGTTTTTTTTTTTCCCCCCCAGAAGCCTGTTAACTTGAGGCCTTATTGATGACAAATGAAATTATCAATCTTATTTGTCTCCCTGAGCATACTTTGATAAGCAGTGATGTACTGTAGGTAACACTCATTTTAGAGTGGTTCACAGGGTGCTCTCAACACATACTGGTGTCCGATGTGGTCCCAGTTTCTTAGACACGCACTACTCCCACAGAAGCCCTCCCTCCAACTACAGTTTCCTTTGCGGGTTGCAGACCGAACGCTCTGCTTTCTCCAGTCTTACTCGCTGCTCACCATAAAGCAGATTTCACATCCCCCGAGAGCCTTTTTGCCACAAAAGCCAGCGAGGCAACCCAGCCAGATAGGGAATGAAAGGAAGCGCCGTTACCGAGCCACAACTCTGTCAAAAACCTGACTTCAAAGGGAAGGAAACCCCGTTAATCCTGAAGAAGTTCCATGATCTGCAATCAACAACAGCGAAGACGAAAGGGAATCTGAAATACTTTGGTAAAGGGGCTCGCTGCAGCGCTGGGGCAGCTCCAACCAGCTGGTACCCCTCCCTCTTGCTCCTGCCATGCCCAGCGCCCAGGTCCTGCTTTGGTACTTCTTGAGATAAAGATCTACTGCTTTCTGAGTCACCGCTGCCCCGGCTGGGACAAGCCCACCGCCTGGGTATGTCCAGTCTGCTCTGTTTATAAAATGAGTAAGATCGCAACTCTTCGCGAGTCAGTTGGCAAATTTCTGGCACTAGCCAGGAGGTCAGGGCCAAGCAAGGAGCTGGAGATGAGATGCCAAAGGACTTGGGGGTGAGGACTATGTCATGTCTTAAGATCTTCCCCTTTGCTGCAGAGCCCTCTGCATGGGTGTTGTTCGGGGAGAAGAGGAAGGAAGGCTTGCTTAGCTCCCGTGCTGCATGTCAGCAGGGACACCAGCGATGGGGACAGAAAGGCATTTTTGACTTGGGGAAAGGAGCAAAGGGAAGAGTCTTTCTGAATCTTTCTCCTTTCTCTGTTCCCAGCATGTGGAGTGGGTGACCCCGCTAGAATAAAAAAGGGCGGAGGGGGACCCTAAATCTGGATGTCCCCAGAGGATTTGCATATTTTAGTTCCTTTTGAGATCAGATTCCTGCAACTGGTTCAGCACTCTTATGATTTCCCAGTCTGAGGGCAGAAACTAGATGTGGCAGTTGTGTAAGACAGGCCTTCAGGGGAGATTTGTCACACACAAAGACAAAAATAAATTTGTTAATTTTTTCCCCTGCAGACTCTGTCCCTTGCTGACTGGATCACTTTGCACTTCCTCTATATTTATCTCCCAGCTGAAGATGTTCTCAGATCATTTTCCTAATTCCTCCGGTACCCCTGCCATGCCTACTGCTGTCCTCGCAGCACAGCTTTTGAAGTTGAGGTCCTCCCCACTGCTTAAGGTCCTACTTTTCTTCAGTGCTTGCTCAATCTCACTGCGTCATGTGCTCCCCAAGTAGCCAGCCCAGTCTTTAAACTAACAGAAGGTGAAAGTGCCCAGTAACCAGGAAAACTGAGTATGATACCTCTCACTTAAGCCCACTCAAAATTAGAAAAATTACAGGTTTTTGGTTTGGTGGTTTTTGGTTTGTTTGGTTTTGGTTTTTTTTTTTCTTTCTTCTGAAGTACTTGTCCACAGTCATAGCAGTATTCACCAGCGCAGCTAACAGCACTGCAGGCCTGCCAGCCATTACCTTGTTATTAAAGCCTGGTCCCTGCTTGGGCACTAACTCACAAATGCTCTGCAGGCAGCAACCTCGACAATAACCCCGCAGCTGGAGGAGAGATTAAACAGCCCCTGTATCAGAGTGCAATGTGGCAAATGGTAATTGACTGAAGGATGACTACGGAAACAAGACCAAAGCAGTCCAGAGGTGTCCGAAAGCTACGAAAGCTGCAGAGGGAGCAAAATGAGACTTGGGCAGGGGCTGCCGGAGGCACCGGCTGGGAGCACCGCAGGGCAGGGCAGCGCAGGGAAGGGGCTCTCTCGGCTGGTAGGAAGCAGCGTCTGCCCGTGAGGTCTGTTCAGACTGAAGCACTTCCCCCGGCACAGGGATGAAATCCTTGCCTGCCAGGCATTTAAAACTACACCGGAGGGTACCTGCTACTGGGAGAGCAGCGGTGTGCAGAGAGACTTGTCTCGATGGTCTTTTCTAACACCTTTTTACGTGATACAGTGGCATTCTAGGCTTGCCAAAAGGTGAATGTCTTTTGAGCGCTGTATAGCTAGATATGCCACCATTAGCCAGCAGTCAGCACTTTTATTTTCAGCCAGAGAGTCCCCTGGGACCAATGATATTTTAAAAGCATAACAGTGAAAAAGCAGAAGCAAAGCCTGTGGCATTTCCGCGTTGGGAAAGATTTACATATTCTCAAATGACCTCCTGAGACTCCCAATAGTGATGTCCCTCCAAGGGGACAGAACAGCTACCGTTAAATGTAAAGTTCGTCTATTTAAAAGCAAAACTGACCTCCTTTTGCCAAGCAAACAGACTTCACTGCATTCCGCACATTTGCCTTGCCACCTCATGAAAAATGCCACATCTACACGCGCGCAGCACTTGGAGTAGGAAACGCATGTTAAAAAGGAAGGAGGGTTTCTCTGAACGTGGAAATTCTCCTCCAGCCTGGCATGACCTTGGGGTGCAGCCAGACGACAAACCAGCCCTGATCTCGTGCCTTCCCCACACAAGCAGAGGGGATCTGGCTCCCCTTTCCCTTCCAACCACACGTGCTCCCGCTGCTTTCCTTGCGGGGCTCTCCAGAGGCTGGTTCGTTAGACCACACTGGTATAAAACCAGGGGGGGAAAAAAAAAGAAACTTTCTGCTAAGCTGGAAGGTGAATTAGATCGTCCAAGGATCAGACTCGTACCAAAGTAGCGCAAAGGAAAGGAGGATCGCGTAGCCAGAAGCAGGGGAGGGAGGAGCAGTCTTGCACCTTTCGACAGCAATGACCATTTTGGCCCCCTCGTTGTGCTGCCTGTCTGCATCCCCCTCTGGGGTACACAGAAGTGGGTACTGAAGAGAGCAGGCTGACCCCCACAAAAAACTAACTGATCACAAGTGATGCAGGGGGTAACTCTGTCAGCGGCAGCCTCCATTTACGTCAGATTAATTATGCTCGTTAAACTACGCTTGTAACTCAGAATTGAGGCAGCAACGAGAAGGAAAGGTGTGAGGGAGTACAGGGTGGCCACTTCTGCTGGCAACCTACCACAGTGTGTAAAAACTTCAGCCCCAAACTTTGCATGTTTAAATGTAGGAATGTCTGACATTCACATTGCAAAAAGGTTACAAATGTCTCAGTGATCCAAGAAATGCAAAAAAGCTGTTGACCTCAGAGTAATGTGAGCTCACCAGAGTTATCTGGGTTTATTCTGGTCTTACTGGAAAAGGGGAACAACGTGGGTGAAAGGAATGTTTGACCGGTAGCTTTACAAACTCGGTATGCAGGTGTATAACTGTATTTTGACAATGTAAGAATGTAGCTTGTCCATGTTTAATTTTCTGTGGTTTTTTTCTAAAGAATTGTTTCATTTAAAAAAAAAAAAAAAGAAACCCACACAACAGGAGTAGTAAAACAGTCTATAAGCAAAAGCAGGAGCCTTTAGTTGGGTTTCTCTTTCTCCAGACAAGCTGTTACAGCAGGTTTCACTCTGGATAGTTAGACAGACAAAGTAGTTCTTAGTTCCGCTGCTCTCGGTTTTGAACCAAAGACATTTCTTTTCTACATGTCTGGAACAGGAGGAGACAGAAACTCATCCGAAAAAAAAGAAATTAAAAAAACAACTGAAGGCAGCAAGAGCAATAAGACAGAAACTCAATTTGCATCGAGTGATCAAGTGGGCAAATTTGGTACGTAAAGAAAAATTTTTTCCATCTCCTCCATGAAATCTGCCCTAGGCGCAACGCATACCAGAGCTGGCATGGAAATCAGCCGCCAAGCACCTAAAGCTCATTGCTAGACACTTCAATATTTGGGGGTGGCGATGAAACCAGGAACCTTTCTTGTTCTTGAGCTGCTTTGTCCCTTTCTGAAACCCAGCTCCACTCCGAGATCTTTGTTGGCAGTAACATGTGAGAGGGGATTCCCAGAGTGAGTTACTTGTGAGCCAGAGCGCACTCACTCGCAGTGTGGAGGGAAGTGGCTATTCTCCCCCTCCCCATTCTCCAATAACTCAGAAAAGCTGTAGGGATTTTCCTCAAAACTTCCCAAAAAATTTCACCACTGGGAAGAAACCAAAAACTAGACGGTCCCCAGTCAGACGAAAAGACTCCAGGGAAGCCTAAAAGGAATACTCCATGAACAAAAACCAGGCTCGCTGGGGCCCTGCAATCAGTGCCTACGCCATGTTTGCACACAGGGTAGGGAAAGGTCGTACTGGGTGACTTCCAGCAACATCTTCCTCATGCAGCAAACCGGGACTGAGAACAATCTGATGCTCGTAAGTAGGTGTGAAGGTGCAATGGCAGGAGAAAAAGAAGCCTGTGGGGATACTGGCAATGCGTTCAGACCGTAAATACCTAAGTTTGTGCTGTAATCAAGGCTGTTCCGCCACTTTTCCACAGTGCTGAGACAGCAGGGTGCTCACGCACATCAGTGTTTCCAGCGGCAGATGACATCTCAGAAGCAGCTCGAAATTACGCCGGCGTTTCAGTGGGTCACCTCGGGTGAACCCCAGAGTAGCAAAATTCAATTCAAGGGGAAACATATGTATCTACATAGCTTGGGCATACACGATTTCCTAGGAAATACAACCTTTAAATCATCCTTTTTAATTAAGACCTCCTTAAAGCTGCCTTCTGCTACAACGTAAAAATTCAGTCTGGCATCCCCTATATTACTATTTCACTCACGCAGGGTGTAGGGAGAGCACCTGCTGTCATCCTAGCATGCCACTCGACCTTTTGGAAGTGTGCAAGGACTGGAACACCCGGGCTAAACCCGAGGATGCAAGACGTAGCCGCTGGCTCTGCGTGCCAGCTTTGACTGTGCCTTGATGTGGTCATGACCAAACTCACATGGGGTCGGTTCTGTAAATGCTGGCCTTGGTGACTCACTCCGCAATGCGTGGGAAGTCACTGGCAGGGCCATGGCAGACTCCCTTTCCGGGCTTCACTCTTTTGCCATGACAAGGTCAGAAGTTGGTCCTTGTGGTCCCTGTGGGCAACCTAGGGAAGGCATCACCTACAAGTGCCAGTAAAGCTTTTAAAACCACTCGTTTGTGGGTACTGTAGCATGTATTTTCAAGGGTCACTAACGCAGGAATACCTCTTTTCGGAAAGGTGGCAGGGTGCGTGCATATGCATGCAGAGGGAGAAAGCAAGTCCATCAGATGTGCTGTCCTTGTCAGCCTGCCAAGCAACCCACTCCCGAGGCACCAGGACTGCCATACACTCGCTGTGTGGGAAGCATCTAACAAGTATGCCCAAAAGCCGATATACTGCTTTTAAAAAAGCTTTTTTCCCCACTCTGCCTCTTGAAGAGTTAAACCCCAGAATTTTGTAATCCATCAGATTTGGAGAAATAAGTCTTCTCAGCAACAGGATGACCAAACCCTGCTGGTATATGGACCTTTGCCTTGTGTTTCCCAGCCCAGGCACCTCTCCCCACGCCTCCCAGCCCATGCCCAAGCCCCGGGTGCTGCCGTGCTCCTCACAGCCCCCTCACAGCTGCCTCCTGCCCTTTCTGTCGGCTGGGCACAAGGAGGGGCAGCGCGAGCTCTGGCTGTTGGGGTGCTTCCCCTTGGCTAGCCAGGGGCTTCCATGCAGTGGGCAAGGATGCCGCACCTCTGCCAGCGCTGCCTCCCTGTCAGATTTGGTTGAAACTGGGCAGGGGATTCGAAAGTTACGAGCAGGGGCCTAAAGAAACAGATGGAGAGATGGAAAGCGGGATAAACTATCATTCCTTTAGTAAGCCATATCAAAAAAGGCACAACTACAGGAACACCTAGTTTTCTATTACCAAACTCCTATTTCTAGTACTGGATACTAGTACGCATCAGGCTGCATATCCAAGTACTGCCCACCTTTGGTCTTGGAATCAGCATCCGTTTTAGAGAAACTACATGACTGGCTAATTACCACATGCTCGTAATTACATTAATAACATGCCACAGGCTCTTAGAGCACGGAGAGAGAAACAGTTCTGCACATGACAGATCATTTGCCTATTGCAGTACAGGCAAAATACAACCGTGCTTGGCGCGTGCTTGACGCGTGCTTGACAAGCACAGAGGCAGGGGAAAGAGTGTGGGGGAGGACAGGAGAGCAGAGATCTCACAAGTGGCGTTTGAGGTGGTTGCTTTCTTCACATGTGAGCTCTGCGATTCAATCCCTGTTAAATTCTCCGAGTTTTGTTTTAAGATTCTGAGACCGAAACTCAAAACGAAACTCAACATCAAACATCTCCCAGTTTCACAACATCAGCATGAAAAGCTCCTAATTTTGCATCACTTGATTTTTAATCAAAGCCTCAGTTCAGCCTGGGTTTGCTCTAGAGTATCGTTAGCTGCGATGAAACACTAAAATTGCCAATAAGCACAACCTATTTTGCATCCACAACGAATCCCAGCTGAGAAGCGAGTTTTGTGAGGTTTCAAGGTTAACAATTCACACAGCTGAGAACTGCGAAGACTCATCCCAAGCCTCTTGAGGTCAGGGGGGACCCGCAGGCTTCAGCGAGCTTTGCGGCAGGCCCGCCGAGAAGGACGGGGGACAGCCCTTGCAGGCCTCCGACGGGGACTCGTGCTGCTGGAGAAAGGGCTCGCCCGTGCCAGAGCCTCCGACCCGCCGCCCTGCCCTCTCGGCCCCGCCGCGCGCTCGCTGTCGGCCGCCCCAAAACCTGCAAGAAACCCGCCCCGCCACCCAAGCCGAAGCCCAAGGGGCTGCGCCACGTGCTCGCTGTGGGCATCGGCCGCCCCAAAGAAAACGCCCTCCTTGCTCTCACCCCGGCTGGCATGGGCGACCACCTCGCCCCACCCCGGCAGCCCGGCGAGACGGGCCTGGGGAGCCGAGAGCTCACGGGTTAGCCGCGGTCAGCGGGCCAGCCAGCCACCCCCGAAACCCCGGC
>VZTL01049147.1:0-11747 GCA_013400535.1 Scopus umbretta | reverse complement strand
AGCCCCTTCCTCCCGGGCCCGGACGGGGCCCGGGGGGAAGGGGCGCGGGCTGTCCTTGCTCTAAAAGCCGGGGAGGGCAGGGGCCCCACGAACCCGAGGGGCCGAGCAAAACCGGCCTGATGCGAATCCCAAGCCGAGAAGCAAAGCGCTGAGTAAAGAAAGGAGAGCCCGCGGGAGCAACCGTGGGCTCAGTGGATGCGGACTCGTAGGGATACGGCGCGCCCTCCTGCAAAATGAAACGAACCCCGAGTGTCGCGTAAGGGGTTACGGTCAGCTGTAGGAATCGCAGCGAGAGGCTTACACGCCAGTGAAACCCCGGTTTTCTTCAAGGAAGGAAAAGAAAGGAAAAAAAAAAAAAGAAAAAAGATAAAGCGCGTGTGCAAACCCAGATTAAAATCCATTTTTTAAATGTAGATTTCTGGCTTGCTGGTTTAAATCACTTTCCTTTAGAGCAAACGCGTCCTTTTTATCAGAAATTATTTGCCACTGTGTTGCTCCAGTTTTCCTTCAGTAGAGCTGCCTTGGATGAGGTGGAGTAGATGTACTGACGTAAAAAGTGAATTGGGCTTATCGGATCGTAATACAAATCAGAGTTTTACTTCGACATAACTAACCGGGTGGTATTCTGTAGAGAAATCAAATGGCGGAACAAGAACAGGTTACAACTTTTCTGTAGAGAAAACAGCTATTCTGTAAGAAACGGCAGAGAGGAGTTTGCCAGTGAGTCAGACCGGGACTCTGTGTCCTGCCGTTGCGGGGTTTCTAGTGCACGTGGTTGGTGATTCGGGCTCTCATGTAAATCCTGTGCATTTGTACTCTACCCGTGCATTTTCTAACAGGACCACTGGCATGGCTTGCAAATGCAGATGACACTAGGACCACGTGGTTACGTACAAGTGTTTTCACGGTACTCGGAGAAGAAAAAAAATATCGTGACCGTAGGCATTCGTCTGTTGTTTCCCCAGGTCAGAGTCCCAGCTCTCAGGCCACCGATCCATCTGCCCCTCACTGCATGTTCCCATACGCCCGTGCAGCATTTTAGGCAAACAGGCACCGTACCTCTCTGCAAGTCAGACAGGCCCACGCACTTTCTAGTCCTAGTCTAATCACGTATTCTGCATCATTACAGAGTTACTGGCAACCCTGTTATAGCTGTACGGTTTAGCATCTCGTTTTCATTTTAAATTCAAGCATTTTGTCTCTTTTTTTTTATTATTTCTGCAGTTAGCGTATTACGGCTAGGAAAAACCTCCAGACCGTTACATCCACATCTGCATTTCTTCCTTGGGGTTTAACCCTGCTCTTAGATGAGCAGTCCCAGGCAAAGCGATTGAGCTCATCGGCTGCCGGCCTGTAGCAAGGAGGCATCGTACCCCTTCTTACCCACAGAGAAACCCAGGGCAGCTAATCGCTTCCTTAAGGCTGCCTAGGTTTTAGATAGAGAGCTGATCTCACGGGCGCTATTCTGGGTCAAAGCTCCTTCTCTTTTTCTAGGTATCATGGCTCTTGGTATCTTCTCCTTCAGAGAGCTGCCTGACTGCAGTAATGGAGAGGGTGTGGCGGCCAAGTGCTTTGTTCTGCTTTGATCGGAGACAAAAGTCACAATTTTTCCATCCCTTCAAGCTTCCGTAAGCACGTATCCTTGATTCTTGGAAACCACCTCTTCAAGGAAAGAGGTATTATGCATCCTTAGGATGCTACCAAAGTTGAAGGACTCTTACATATTGAAGTCACAGTTCAGAAGAGACTCCTTTACGTGAGCACTGTAGCGGGTACTACAAGCCCACTAATTCACAGAGAAATCCCCACAGGAATAAGCTTTCTCGCACACTTTAATAAGCTTTCAGCATTTCACCTATATGTGCTCCAGAAACAGACTGAAACGGGTAGAAGAGGCATTGCAGTCTGAAAACGGAAGCTTGGATTCAATTATAAGCCTTTAAATTCTGCTAAAAACAATTACTGCAGGAAAGAGGAAGATGTGAGAGCATCACACGCTTTTTTTTTTCCTTTGCTTTCACACAGAATCATTAGGAAAAAAGCAGAAAAGACAAGTGAAATTCTGCAGCGTATGTGCTATATAGAGGAAATTAATTTCACTAATCAGCACTTGTGGTAGAAATTCTTTGCACTCAAAGGGAAGGCTGTTCAAATATATCGCTGCTAGATTTCTCCTGTAGACCCACTGACATCACCAACTTTTTCTGAATGGCAGAGCCACCGCTGCAGAAATGTGCTTCCAGCACAGTCAAACATCATTATTTTGAACATCTAGTGATTGGTATAAGCAAAAAAACCCACCCCAACCTCCCCCTATTTCTCAGTTGACATCTCAGAGAAATATCAGAAAGAGCAGAACTGGGTAAATACTGAAAACCAAAACACACCACCTACTTTCCAGTGAGGATTCATACCCACATTCCCTCCTACAGAACTGGGATCCCTTTTATTGGTTTTAATGTGAACAGACATTCCCATCTGCGTTAATCTGAACTAAAAGCACATCCGGATGCTTTTGATACAAGAATGTTCAGGTTTAATGGGAAGTATCCACGATGTGTTTCTTGGGCACAAGTGCCCTAAAAACATCTTTGTCAGAGAAATGATCCCATTGCAAATCAGAGTAATGTTTTTAGGAAGTTTTNACAAAACCCCCACAGCTCAAGAGATTTCTTGTTCTCATTTTTCTCCCCAGCCATCCCCAACCTTCAGACTGGCAAGATTTGAAGAAGTTATGCGCTTCGTCTCAGCACAGATTAGAGCTCAAGTATGGTCTTGTTTACAGAAAGAAAAAAAAGAGGACTCTTGGGAAACACGGGCAGTTTTCACTTGTGCAACCTACTTTCAGCACAGCAGGACAGATGGGACCAACCCCTCAGAGCACAGGAGAGAGCCTGCCCTTCTTGTGCCCTAGACACTTCACTGAGAGGTCTCAAAACTACTTTAAGCCAAAGATGCTGCTGGGTGATGGCTCACTTCAAGGGGTTTGGCCTTCAACGTGCACTGGTGTTCAGGCCAACTGAAGGAGGAAACCTGGGGCCGTGTCCCTGTGCTGGGCTCAGTCCTCTCCCCGTGTTCAGCAAAGGTCGCACGTGTTTGCTGGGGACTCCCCTCCCCAAGGTAGTGTGCTCCTCCACCACCCTGGGCCCAAGAAAGTCCTCACTGGACCTGTAAAAGCTGTTTTAAACCCGAGATGGGCTCAGAGACAGCGTTTGCTTTCTTCCCCTGTCCAGTGTTCTAGGCTTGGTGCACCGTTGTTCTGCAGTCCATCCAGCGTGACGCATGCTCCAGAGATCGGTGGTCCTCGGGCCTTCAAGAGTGGTTTGTATGCTGTCGCAGGCCTTTCAGAGGGCTAAGAACTTTGCAATCAGATAACATCCAAGCTGGCAGACAGACTCTGCTTCCGATCATCACTCAGCTACTCAAATCCACAGGTTCCTTAGCTCAGTAATCTGAAGGGCCAAACTCTGCCCTCTGACCAAGGCAGACAGGTAGTATGTCTGCTCTGCCATGGTAAGTCAGGAGTGACAAACAAAGTTAAAAAAATCTTCTGAACTCAAACCAAAGAGGGAGCAATGAATTCAAATAAGGCAAATGCAAAATGCACCCACACTGTTTGGCAAGAGTAATTTCATCCCAATTACTGCATGGATATTTGATTTTTACTTCTCAAAGCACCAGGGCTTCTTGCCAAAAACAAAGTTGCCTTAATAATCTGGGATTAGCCCTCCACAGTTACTCTCACAGCAAACTGCTGTATGGGACCCACTTGATCGCTGTGCACTGTTGTTGTGAGGCATCGCTGTTGGTGTACCCACCACGCAGAAGCCCAGCATGCTCATGTGGTCCAGGCAGGAAAGAGCAGGTGGGTCACTGCCCCACAGCGTGCAAGCTGGCACTCACAGTTGCCCTCACCCACTCCCAACCCCCTGAGCTAGTTCCTGCGAGCTCTTCCCTTGCAGCAGAGGTGGTTGATCTGCTTGTAAAGGAGAACACGATCTCCCACGGTTTCCACACCAGCGTGTGAAGCTAGAGGAGCAGATATGCTGGTTCTCCTCGACAAAGCAGTCTGCACCGCCTGCAATGGCTGTGCCAGCCCTCCCTGCCAGGGACTCACAGCCCTTGGCAGTAGCAGGCTGCGAAGAAGACACGGGCTGATTTTTTTGTTTACCATACGCACGAGCTATTTCAGCACATGGGTGTCTCAGACTCTATCGCTGGCTGTACTGTGCTGTAAGTTACTGTTTGTGCTTGTTGCTTTGTAGGCCTCTGCTGGCTCATAAGGGGCTGAGAGCCTTGGTCCTGTTTTCACAAGCGGCTTAGGCTGCCGAGGCATGGCAGCTCTGTGGGGGGAGCAGGACTGTGGCTGAGGTGGCCTCGTCCCGACTACCCCCACTGTGGCCCCGGGACAGAGAGCAGGGACAACACGGCACCCCATGCAGCAGCACTGGCTGCCGCATCAGGCAAGCAATCAGGTAGACACCGCTGAAACGCAGCACCTGGTAGTACATGCTGAACTGTATTTTCCAGGTTTTTTCGTGCTATTACACAGAAGAGATTTAAATGCAGTAATGAGCAAGCATTGAAAAGGGACCTGCCTGACCTCAGAGGGCTGCTGCTGCATGGTATGCATGTTTACAGCATGCTCCCTGCCCTGTTCCCCTGCCTCAGAGGGCTGCTGGAGCCCCGCTTCTCCTGGCAGGCAGGCCACCTGCGCTCCCTGCTCTGGATATTAGTAGTGCTGGAGTGCAGCTGAGGACAGCCAGGTCCCTGGAAAGCCTGCCTAATCAGGCATTTTACTATTTGGCACAAGTGACTGCATCATGGGGAAGATGATTTTCAATCTGGTTCCCATCCAGATAGGACAGTATTGCTCGGTGTTACCTGGGGAACAGAGCCTGACCTTCCATTCACTAGGAAAAAAAGTGTAAGGCTCTGAGTTGGCTTCGGAGTAGACCACATGGAGGCGAGGTCTGGAGACATCAGTCCTAGAGGTTTTACAGAGGTCCACGGAAGTTCAAGCTGTCGTAATCATAAAACCACAGTGACAATGAGAAACTGGCACAGTGCAAACGTAAGCAAGTAAGCGTTTAAGCATGTGTGTCAACATGATGATGTGCCGACATGAAAATGCATGTGTAAAATGAATGAATCGAGGTATGAAGTAGCATGTTTGAGAAGTAGCTCTTTAGATCTGCCTTCTACAATGAGGTCTGCTGGACATTTGTCCTGCCAACTTGAGGAATTTGTCAATATGACTGAGGGCTGACAATCTGTAAGTGGGTTTTGCTCATCAGAATGTTGTTTTGATTTTAGTAATCCACATTTTATGCACATGGTCCTTGGTTTCTAAGATGCAGGCTTGCAAAAGTCCCAGGAATTACTTCCACATGGTCGATCAGAGAGAGGGACAAATCTTACCCTGGAACATTTATCCCTCAGTGCCCCCTTGGAATCTGGTTCAACATACTAACCCAGCACAGAAAATAAAAAAAATCAACTTGCTTTTCTTGGCTATCTTTGCGAGTTGCATCAACTTACTGAAATATCAGACAAGGCCAAGAACCAGCGTCAGCAGCAGGATCTGGTGGTCTGAGGCCAGAGAGAAGGGACACGTCCCTGTTGGCAAAAGCCAGGCATTAAATCAGCTCTGACTGTTGCATATAATTTCACCCAAACCATTGCGTTTGGACCTCTCCTGTCTTTGAGAGTGGAGCAAATCACTCCCCGTTCCCACTAAGAGCATGTAAATGAGGAGTTAATGAGAATCAATGAGCATGCTGCTACCTCGCAGCCCAGCTTCCTACCTGCAATTTCCCTGTATGGACAAGCACAGTGTTTGCAAGTGTGAGTACCATTCTGACACAGATTTGTATGTATAATGCAACACTAATTTCAATAGGAGTCACGCCTGAAGAGCAGAATTATACCCTCTGTTAAAAGCAAAGCTGAAAGCACTACCTGTAATCAGCACTGCTAGGCATTGTTATCCTCTGCTTTGCTTGTGGTTAGGCTTCATTTTAAAGGCATTAGTTCTGCTGGGATGAAATTTTATATACCAGATACGGTTTAGACTCATCTATTAAAAAAATCCACCAAAAAAAAAAAGAAAAGAAACATCAATTTCTAAGACTAACAGTAAGAAAATAAGAAGCTTTTTTCCCGTGCTGAGGTTGTGCCTGTATATCCTTATAGGGTCCTGGCTTGTTTCTGCATTGGAATAAGACATTAGATGAATCGGAAGGGCATTGTCAGGAACCCTGCTTTTCTGAGTCTAGGAAAAAATATGCCCATATGTGCGTTAAAAAGCATTAGATGGTTTCAGTTTGCATGTGCTCAGTAGAGGGATCAGTACAGAAAGCCTCCAAAACCTCCATCTGCAGCAGGCTTGTGCTGGCAACCTGCAGACTGGCCACTCTTCGCGTTGGAGTAGTTTTCTTGCCAAACACAACATTTTTTGGCAGGTTTGTTTATTTAGAGACAGCTACGTATCTGTCCTTGCTGATGCATCTGCAGACATAGCTCACTCTAGTGCACACACAAGTCAGACGCCAACACGGCAAGTGCAAATTCAGGGCTTTCAGGAAGCAAAGCTCAAAAGGACTCAATTCCAGAAACCTGCCAGGCTGACATTTGAAGGTGGGAGGGGGAGTTCAGGAGAAAACAAACAAAAGCAAAAGCCCCCAAAGCCTAAAACAAGAACCAAACCTGAAAACATTGGAACCTCAAACCTAAATGTGGTGTCCAGCTTTGGTTTGTTTCTTTTCCCTTTGAACCTCAAGAAGAGTGATTTTCTGTAAGTGCAAGCCGTGGGACTTCCCCCTTTACATGGGTATTACACTTTTTTGATGGAGACCCTCAGACCTCTGGGGCACAGGTACCTTTTACGTGGTTGTGCCTTCCTTCAGAGGCACGATCCACTTGCCCAGGTGAGCCTGTCTGTTGAATTCATCTCCTCCCCCGATATATCTCATCTTCCACTTAGGGCACTGGGAGAGGGCAAAGACCAAGGGGAGGCTCAAGATCTAAACGTGCTCATGAAAAGCCATCGGTGGAGACAAAGTGATCCCGTGGCACGGGTGCTGTGTTTGGCCTGTTCAGCAGGTGTGCTGCCTGCATCCATATACACACAGGTTCCCTCTCTGGCATCCCACAGCTGAGCCCTGGTTTTCAGAAGTTTCCAACCTTCAGGAGCAGGCTGCATCATTGTGAGGACCTTCAGAAGGTGGTTGCAAGCACCACCAGTAACCCTAAGATCGCCTTTGAAAATAAGCCTGAAGCAAACAGGTCTGGAAGAGCTTTTCCAAGCCCTGTCCCTACTACTGCAGGGAAGATCTACCCCAGGGTCAGGTGGCACACTGAGCAGTAGACACCCAGCATTGCCAGCCCTGTTGGGTGAGTGTGGGCTTGCGGGCAGGTGCAGGCTCAGACTCGCTGCCCCCACACCCTGGTGAGACACTGACACCGACACCATGCATTTTCCAGCATCAGCATCCTGCTGTCACTGCCATGGAGCTTCTCCCACCCAGCAGCCATGCCTCTGCACACCTCTGGGTGCTGGCCATGCCATTTTGGTCTCTCCCCACACAGCAGGCTCTCCCCCCAGCCTGGCCCTCTCTGCCCTGTCCTCTGTCAGCCTGGCAGGGCTGCCCAGAGCCACCCTGCTTGCCCACTGCAGAGGCCCTGTGCCTCCATAGCCACCCAAAGGTGCCTTTAAACCAGCTGGGGAGATCGCATCTGTGGTCACCTTCTTTTTCTCGGCTACGCTATGGTGAGGACTCACCATCAATCAATCAAAATGCCCCTTCCTCTGTAATTTCTGAATGGGGAAAAGGGGGGACAAGCTGTGAGCAAAACATCTTACAGCTACTTTCTGCACACACCAGCTTGTGCTTTGTGCTGCTGACTTTCATCCTGTTTACCCTATTCCCGTCCTCAGAGCCATCTTCTGCTGTAGCCTGAGCGACCTCTGCAGCGACCAGCCCTTCAAATCTGAACGAATCTGATTAGAGCTTGTTTTCCTGCTGGGTAAACAAGATCACCCCTTTGAGGAGTACCATTAATAACCCCTTTCTACCCTGCTTGCTTCCCTCGAGGCACAGCCTCCTGACATCCTTTCTTTAGGTAAATCCTTACAACGCTCACATTAATCCCCTGTTTCTCCAGCTTAATGGCTTTGCCTGTAGCACTGTAAGGACTGCCTTTCTGAAGTCCTCTGTCTACATAGTCAATTATCTTATCAAAATAAACCCGCTACGATAGCCTGGCATGAGATAGCCTTGGTAAACTCATTTTGCACTTTACCTCATTTCCCTTTCACTGAGGTCAGGCTAGTTGGCTGTTTGGAGATATCAGCTCACATACCTCTCCAGCCTTGGTTTCTTAATGATAGCTACGTCCTTTGCTATGCTTCTCTCCTCTAGGAACAAAGTCTTACCACTTGACTGTGTTTTCACCCACCGGTTCCTGAACTTGGGCGTTACCGTACCTCATTTCCCCCTAGCACCACCCACAAATACAACTGCTCCCTTTTCAGCAAGGAGCGCAATCAGCTCTTCTGGTTTGCTTCCTCCTGGCCACGGCACAAGGCACCTACGGGTCGCTCATACCAGCCTTGTTTGTGGTTGGACACATTTGTGTCAGTCCAAGCGTGGCCTCACAGGTTTCACCATCGCAGCCAAGACAACTTAAGCCACGCATGGCTAGGTTACATCAAAGCGGCTGGCATGTCAGGGTTATTCAGTGGAAAACATGAGAAGGCTCTGGAGACCGAGGATGGGATAAGCAACATTTCACTTCCGAAGCACCAGTCCCAGTGCAAGCAGATGACTGAACAGCATGCAAAAAGATCTCACACTCCTCTGTCTCTTACAGCCCCCCAGCTACTCCAGCATGACGGCTGCTTTGACAGACTCGAGACCAACACGTTTCCCACACCCAGCAAACGCCTGGTCTGACACGAAGCCTGACCCCTGAGCTCATGCTCTTGTCACATCCATGTCGAACAAGAAGCCGTCCTCCGCTCCTGCTGCAGAGGGCTTGGGGTGGAACACAGTGAAGAGGTCTTTGATACAGACCAAAAGCACAAGTGTTATTTTCCTCTCTGCTCCAAGCAGAAGTGACTGCTCGGAGGCGGTGCAGAGCCACTCTCACTGGGGGCATACGGACTGCAGCAATACTGGACCTACAAGAGAGGCAGCATCCTTGTTCCTATGCCTCCCTCTGTCTCCTGGAGTTGTGATTTTCTTAACTTTCAACTGGCTTTTGGCAACACATGGTCTGACATATATCACCGATCAAGTATGTTTGTTTTTTTTCCCCAAACCAGATCTTCTTACACTGTCTTGCAGCTTTGTGCAGCCACATACCTGGCAGATCAGTGACAGACCATCTCCTCCCAGATCTCAAATGCTATCTCAGTTTCAAGAGCAAGAGGTTTCACGGTTAGCAGCTTCCTTTGCCTAGCCATTGCTGTCAAGAGCTTGCCTGTGCTTTCTGCCAGACCAGGGCCATTGTGAGAACACACCCGAGGGCTATCCACAGCACAGTGGTGTCTTTGGTGGCCTCCTCCAAAGGCTTCATTCCTCTGCAAATTTGGGTGCATGCACGGGGTGAGGGTGAAGCTGGAAAAGGGGAGGCCAGCAGTCTATGTCCTTGCAACACCTCCCTGCTCCTCCTTCCAGGAGGACTTCTCCATACATCAAGGCAATGTCACCACTGAATTGCATCACACAAAGTGCGTAAATACAGAAAGGAAGAAGGCAGATATTTTTAAGCCTTGTTAGACCAATGGATAAAACAGAGCATTCAGTGGTCTTGTTCATATGTTCCTCTTCTGTCACACACTAGCACTTCCCAATTCTCTGAAATCCAATTCATGAAGAATGAAATGCAGAAGTAACCTTTCAAATGTCATGTTTTGCTGTCCCTATGCCCTTTCCCACTAATTCTCATGCTCCCTTGTTCTTTTGATATATGGCCAAAAGTAGGAGTCACTCAGCAGTGTTTTTGAGGGAGCTGGTGAAGAAACAGCCAGGAGAAAGGCAGGAGAGAAGGCTCAGGTCACAACCCAGCATCAGAGAAATCCCTGTGGTGGAAAATAACCACCCAATCAAATAACTCAAAGCCACTACAGGGCTTTTCCTAAGCTATCATACCTAGGATTCTGCCTAGTCTCGGTTTAAGTCATTCAAGCTGAGGAAAGTCATCCTTCAGCCTGGAAGGTCCTGGTGCTATAAGCACTCCCCGATAAGCTAATGGGAATTTCTGAGCACTGATTCCCATTCGCCTGCTTCCTCAGACCTCAGCTAGTGCCTCCACCTCTTCACTCAAGTTTAGCTCTCATGCCTGGGCACAACCTGTGATTTCCTTAGACAGCTTGAACACACTTGCAACTTGCTGGCAGAAGAAAGAGGACATCCTACTCCCTAGCCTTCACCAGACTCTATTTTGGCAAGATGGAGGGCCAAATGGGCTTTAAGCTGCAGGCAGATGACCCTCATAACAGGAGCTGGATGCATGCAGCTGGGAGGAGGGAAAGCTGGAGGGAGAGAGGAGGAACAGTAGTTTTTGGAGGGGCCCAGTAGTTAACTTGCCTCCGCTGTAGTGTGGAAGCACATGTTGCCTGTGTGAACCACACATGCTTGGCCACATCTGCTGCTGTTTCAACACCAGGAGCCTCAGCGGAGCTACCATCGGGATTGTGAGACGCACTGTCCTCTCTGTCCCAGAATGCTGAACTCCCTCTCCTGTGGCTGTTCTTCGTATTCCTTGCACCTGACACATCTTTTCTGCAGCACAGCATGCAATTATGTTCCCCAGAAACTGTTCCCCCTCATTTTCACACAGAAAGGAAAACCCTGCTCTCAAAGCAGAAAGCACATTTAACTCTTTAAACATTGCTGCTTCCACAGTGCAGGAAGACGACCACATTTCAAAACCTAGAGCATGATGAAACTTCCTCCCCTCCCCTGCCAAATGTGGCAACTGGCCACATTTAACCCACCACATCCTGCTAGGGGTTATCTTTATTGGCAAGTGCCAAGAACCTCCAAATCTAGCCTGCTGGTGGCTGTAAGGTGAGTTGAGAGTGGCTGTAAAGGCAGGCTTGATGGGCTCCTCTACACGACACCCCTCCGATGGGCTCCCCCGGGTTCCCCTGATACACTCAGGAAATACATGGATACAACTGCCAGCAGCTCATGGAAAGAAAGTGGCAGAAGGGACAGCAATGCAGGCCCACAGATGCCTTCACTCTGCAGGTGGGGAGCACAGTGCCAGTGCTGGCACACAACCAGAAATGAGAATGTCACTTGATTTACATCAAGGAGCAACTGGCCTGCCAGCCCTGGAGCCTCAGATCCGCCGCTCGAGCCAAACCCCAGGTCCACAGGAGCTGGCCAGGATTGCTTCACTGATGTCCCCAGGCTTGGAACCAGGACTTGCAGCCTGCTGGGGAGGTCCCTGTCCCTACGCACTCCTGTTTACCGACAAGCCAACTATAAACCTAATGGAGGGGCAGTAAAGATGAGTTTGCAGTTCCTTTTGCTAGGTGTGGATGTGGGAGAGGTGATCACAGCCCTCAGCTCACCCAGGAGACATTCCCTCTGTCGCTGACCTTGCTGGTTTTCCTAAGCTGGCTTTGCAGTGCCTCCCTCTGTGGTAACGCATTTATCCCACTTACCTTCTACCCTGCAGAATTATAGTTATTTGAAAGAGTTAGGCTTGGTGTGGTGGGGTTTTTTTTG
>VZTL01049146.1:5270-27505 GCA_013400535.1 Scopus umbretta | reverse complement strand
TTTGCTTACTTGCCTGATTTTTTATTTAAGACTATCACAATCCAGAATTTTTAAGAAGCAGCTTCTCTGTAGAGTGTTTTCAGCCTTTTCAAAGATTTTAAACAGAATACTGTCTGCTCGCCTTTTTAAAAAAAAAAAAAAAGTTTTTGGAGTGAAAGCAGCTTAACTTCTACATTATACATGTTACTGTGATTCACTGAAATGCTCCAGAGAAAAATCAACTCTTTCAACACGCAGCACTACAGTTCTAGAAGGCACCCTTAACTTTTTTAAAGGGGAAAGATGGGATCCTTGTAAACATCTCCTGACCATTACGAAGCTGCTGCACTGTAACAGCTAGGAGAATAAAACATGATTCAGAAGGAAATAAATAGATCTCAGCCTAGTCCCGGAGGATTGCAGAACTCAGATAAAAAACATAAAAGAATACTGGGCAACAACCCTTTATGTTGACAGACAAAGTTGATACAATAAAACCTCCACCAATTTGTAAAAAATGTCAAATGTTTCTGCGTTGTTTCAAAATGCAAGATATAGGAAGGGAACCATTAGCGACATTTTCTGGATCAACAATCTTTACAGTAACTATTTTTCTGATGCACACTGTTGTCAATAACTTATAGTTTTTCCCTCAAATCTAGATGGTATTAAATAAAGCCAAAGATGCTAGAAATCAATTTTTGCTGCTTATGTGATCCTATAATCTCTACTCTTGTTCCAAACAAACAACGTGCATTACTGAAACCGATGAGCAGTCTCAGCTCTACCGACACTGATATGATTTGGAGACAGCTGCTATTTAAACACACACCAACACTACAGACAATCTCACGTTTATCACATTGTCACACTAACTCCCCTCCTTTTGTTTTACCTTTTGTACTGCAACTTTTTTCCCCTATTCTTTGTGCTTTTGCCAGCACGCTCTATTTCCCTACTCCTTTCTTCCCTGCCTTGTTTGGTTATAACACATTACTGGTCTAATGCCATTATTTAGGAAATAAAAAGGAGAGCACATCATATAATATGAGGCTTGTCCACTGAGTTTGACCAAGCAGCAGATTCATGACGTCGTCATGATGACACGACACCTAGATCTTGAAAAACAGTCAATATACAGTAATTCAGTTTTTTGTGCTCAAAACGATAGCACTGTTACTATGGGTTCGCAGTCTGTCCAGAGAAAAAGATTCCATTTTGAGAAGCTGGCCAGAAATAGCAGGGTGCTGGAGGCTGAGCTATGGTCGCAGTGCAGATTTCAAACACCATTATGGGCAGGCCATAACGGTTCAGCAAAGAGCAACAGATTCATGAACACACTGCCTTGCAGTAGGACTTAATAAGAGGGAAAGAGACATTTGGTTTCTGTGCACACAATCACGTCCTGGAAAACCCTATCATTTTATGGGATCACATTGACAAACACGGACTCTTTGGAAGGAATAGTGAAGTCAAAATTCAATTTACAGTTGCTCTCTCTCCCTCTGCTGTGTATGTGTTCTCACTAAAGTCAAACTAATTATAAATGTCCAAATTTCCCACCAAATTTTATCAGTTTAGCTGTTTTTGAGTTTCCCGGGACAAGTGAAAGAGAGGCACACCCTGCGCTGCACCTGCAGGCAATAAAGCACAACCCAATCCTGCGCAGGGCTATGGAAACGTCACCCTGCAATCCTGCCCTGCAGCACCCTTCCTGAAGGATACGAACAGACTGAACCAGGCATTCACCTTTTATTAACTGATTGTATGTCCCCTCTAGATTAAGAGGAAGACATCAAGTTAATTCTGAGATAAAATTTAGGTAAATACCTATACTTAAAAAGAAAAAAAAAAAAAAAAAAGCAGCACACAAGAGCCCGTGCTCATCTATTGTTTACTAATGTGCAACGATAAAACGTCAGAGCGCCACGTGTTTGTTCACATGATTACAGTTTAACAACAACAAAAAATAGTTCCCACGTTAGGTATTTTGTTATTTACCAAAATTAGAGAATGCAGCTAGAGCTGAAATTTCCTGAAACTACAGTACGGGTTAACAGAGACCTGTTCATGACATCAGACTGTACCTGACAGTTTCAGCCCAAGAAGCGAGAAGGTGTAAGAGAAATGTTTTGACTTCTTGTTTATGAATGCAACTTTTGTTTCAATGTTGTCCTACATCAGAGAAAGTCAAAGAGAAAATGCTGACATATTAAATGCTAGGTTAAACATTCTTAGTTTGTTTAGACAGCATTTCAGACAGATCTGAAAACCAGAAAAATTTCCAGTTTGGTTCACTCCGTCCCAAAATAGAGCAAACCCCCTACTGTTTGTCCTTGTTTACTTTTAACATACCATTAACTCTGAAGAATAGGTGAAAGGGCAGCTTCAAGCTTTATATCTAATATACACAAAACATATGCTATTTGAGAATACTCATCTCCATCAGTGTCAATCCCAGCACTTCAGAAACCTCTGCTGATTGCAGGAGAATTAATATTTTCCTTTGTGACTGATACAGAACAGCTGCAAGAACGTTTTTTTTTCCCTGACATTAAAGAGTAACTATGTGGTAAAATAGTAACATTGACAAAATTCATACCGTGGAGAACATAATACAAATAAATAAAACATTCCAGTTAGAATCACAACCCATTTTCCTCACTGCTGCTTTTAAGACGCCTACCTTCGCAGTTTAGACCCGCCCTCAGCAGTTCCCCACTGCTGCAGCTGAACAGCAAAACCAAGTTCATGTTATGCGCCTGTGTCCCCTTATCTGCCAAAAGAGATTGCCGACCAGAGGCCACCACATGGGAACAGTCCCTTGGTTGTGCCAACTCCCACACTGCCCCGGAACCACCTAGAAGAGTGCTAAAATCAGCCGAACCTGTGCCAGGCGACATTTAGTGATTTCACTGCATAAAATCACTGAGATCATGTCCTAGAAACATTCCCAAGTGGTTTTTAATTTACAAGTATGAGCAGAGGCTTCAAGCCCTGCAAAGTCATTCCAGTACCCGTGTGAGAGATTAGCTTCAGAACTGAAAAGTGATGGGTTTGCAGCAGAGATTCTTCTTTACCTGTCAAGACAGCCAACTGGTTTTTGAAACATGATTTTCACCTCTATTATATTCCAAGCAAAAGATTTGCTGTTTCACTCTACTATTTACTAATACTGCTGTGCAGTATTACACATCAATTCTACAAAGGTTTCTCTTTTTATCAAAAAATATGGTTCTAATAATCTTCCCAGACACTCTTCTATAAAGTATTAGGATTACATATATGAGAAATCCTCAGGACAAAATTGCAAAATCTTTCCTGACAAACTTCTCTTGCAAAGTTTGAAATTCAATCCAACGTGCAACCAATATTAAAGCAGATGTGACCTATGTCTTTGTGCAGGAAAACTGCTGAACAAAAAACCATAACCAACCCATAAGCCAAATCTCAGGTTTTTTAGTGATCCGAGCATGTGTGAAATGATGACAACTACATCCTTCAAGTAAGGTCTGAAAATACAAGACGTCTCCCTTCCATAATGTTATGGCACCAGTATAATTGGCTAGTGAGTCACACTTATTTTCAGTCTGTTTCTGTCATAGCGAGGGATTTTTACCGAGGATGTGATTATACATTTAGCTCACATAGCACAGTGAAACATAAACCCATGATAAATTCTCTCTTTCATATGTCTAATCAGGTTTTAAATACTTTCTGTTGACCATGAAAAAATGTTCATGAATCATCCCTTTTCTTTTGGCAAAGATTTTTTTTTAGCCTTTTTTTCCCCTTGGTGAGGACAAGTGGCAACACTGATTTAAGAGGCAGAAAAGGCTTGCTGTACAACCAAACAGTCATGTGTGAAGAATGATGCTTAAAATCTGACATTAATTTCTAGATGTTCAAATCTATGGGTAGGATGACAAAATTAAGGTCAGAGAGAACTGTTGGCGTAAACAGAGGATTACTTGATCTATGTTGCATTTGTAATTTGGGGGGTTTTAAGTGAGGCGGGTGTTGAACAGCAATAAGTATAAATTTGAATACTGTAGCTTAGTGTTTTATACCTGCAACTTCAGTTTGAGATGTACAAAATCTTGCTTCTGATTAATGACACCAATTCACATAATCTCATCAAGGGATTAACCGATGTGTGAATCATAAAAATTTATCACAGGAAAGATCTGAAAACTACTCTTCCATTCCAAGTAAATAATGCCATATATATATATATATGAATATAAATAATATATATAAATAATGCCAAATAAGTAATACTTTCAACGAACATACTGATACTGTTTTTTTTAAAACACATTAACAGTTTGGGACCTGATCTGTTCTGACCCCAGCCGTTCTTTGAGCACTAGTACCACACACGGTACGTGGGTGTATTTATGCAAGGGCAGTTAGTGCACATGTAGATTCCCCGATCATCAAAAATGCACCTAAACCTGATTTTAGCTGGTGCACAAGTGTTGGTACCAGGAGCACTAAGTGCACCAAAGAAAGCTCCCTTACTTATCCAGGTAGGTGGCTAACCAAAACGACCTACCCCAAAATGCACAGGCTGGGATGCGGACTGTAGCAATCCGGAGACTGCACCCCAACAGTCCTATCAATAAACCACCTTCTCTTTTCTTTAGCTGGTTGATTTTAGTCATAACTAAGACAGTTTTATAAAATGCAAGCGACATCCTATTTGAATGCCAAATGCACCACGTTTTCCACCCACTTCCTTCAGAGCCCATGACAGGGCTGGGCTGAAATTCTCATGAAGTGCCTTGAAAGCATTTGTTGTCCTTTCTGCTAACAGGTAATATGTAGAGACACTGAAGAACAAATGCTTTCTACAGGAAATTAAGAGAGCAGATGTGACTGTTTTCACTTTACTTGTTTTGTTTCAGCATCTATTTAGAAGACGGCCAAAGTTTTTTGGAGCCTGTTCTCAGAAGGAAGTACTTTTCTTTCCCAGCTACCAAGGAGGAGGACTGAAACTGAAATCTTTTAAACAATATAATTGTATATTTTACAAGCTGTTTCTCTTTGTTTGTTGTCACTGCTCATGTTTGTAAGGAGCTTTTTATGTCAAACACTGCTGCAGATTTCCCAGTAAGTTTCAGACATAGCCTTCCAGCTCCCTTCATCGTATCTCAGAAAGTGAATGTTAGCATAGACTATCACTTTTTAAGCAAAAATAGCACTGCACTGGGGAGAGTGCAGTGATGAAAGAGTGCAGGAGAGTGAAGAGATGAAAACCCATACAGGCTTGCTCCTACAGTTTCCAGAAAAAAATGACCTTTTGAAGATTTGAGATCACTACAGACTAAAGATTTGATAAGCAGTGTATTTACCTCCTGCATCCCTAAGCCTTTGCTAGCAGCAAGGAGTACACAAACAAATTATAACACAGGGGCAAATATCTTCCTCTCTATAATAATGCTGTATTTTCCTTACTGTTACAAAGAAATGAAGGCCATTGCTTGGCTCGGTGCAGTCACAGTAATTCACAGGTTGCCAAAGATCAAGATGCAGCTCTCAGGATATGCTCTATGTACTACATTTAGGACTCCCTGCACAGAAAAAGAAGAGTTCACTACACTGGCAGTATCGCGTAATGATGAGGTAAGGCACTGACAGATGAAAAAAAAATGCCAATTTGCTTCTTGACCTGGATTGAACTATCAAATACATACTATTTTTTAAAAAATCAGTTCTTTCTGTATTGCAGACTGTATTCTCTCAGTCATAGAATCAGTAGTAAGGAAACTCTCTCGCTGGACTTGTCATTACAATGCCTTGGGAACTGCAGCTAGTAAAAAGCTACAGAAATCTGCCAGTTCCTACAACTTTGGAGTCTCTGGGATAGAGATACGTAAAGAACAAATGTCCCCAAGGACATCTGCAGCAAGCTGCATGCGGAAGCGCAAAGCAGTACTGCAGTGGGCCTTTCCACTAATGGTGGTAATGGCCATCACTTACAAGTAAGCAGAAGTCTATTATTTTGAAAATGCTTATAACTGGGGAAAAGAGGGTGTTCTACTATGAAAATTCCAAAACATGTAACCTAAAATTGGAAACATCCAAGATTCTGTGGAAAACTTATCCAAATAATCTATTATTTTCTTCTGAAGAAGCCACAAGCCAGTAGCAATGTTTGAGTATTTCCCTCCTTTCTTCCCTGGGATGGGAAGGTAGCAGGAGGGTATAAATCTTCCCCCACTGAGATGGTAGAGAGTTATCTCTGTCTACAGTGCGCTTTTCTACTCTATTATGTACACCGGTTATTTTTTTTGTGCTGGAAGGAAAACTGTTTAAGAAACATTTCAGTACGACATCATCTCATGGTGCTTCCACCTTAGATAAACACAGCACCGATTTTCCAGAAAACCCCTGTCTTTTGAAATAACTTCAGTGTCCCTAGGACACAACACCGAATGAGATTGTGTTGGGGGCAATTTGGGCACCTCCCATTTTACACTCTCTTTATAAGAATGCAGTTCTCAACCCAGTCAAGTCTGAGACACATTAATCCTGGTATTGGTCATGTTTCTGGTCATATTTTTCTTTAATCACTAAAAAACCCAGTAACATTTATTCACATGCTTAAAATGTTTGGCTTGAGTAACTGAGCCAGAGGCCAGGTGGTCGAAGATTAATCCTCGTCTTGGTCATGTTTCTGGTCATGTTTTTCTTTAATCACTAAGAAAAACAGTAACATTTATTTGCATGCTTAAAGTGTTTGGCTTGAGTAACTGTGAGCCAGAGGCCAGGTGGTCAAACAGAAAAATCTACAGTGCAGCCAAAACATCGGTTGTTAGTTAGAAACACTTCATCCTCTCCAAATACCCATTACAATGGCAGGCCTTCAGGAAATTTGCTTCCCTTTTAATTTCTAATAAGTGCTAGTTCCCTTCAATTATCTCGTAACATATCCCGCATTAACCTCACTGGGAATGATACTGCCTTTCCAGGCCCGGTGAGATGCATCAGCATCCACAGGCCTCTCCAGCACTCGCTCATGGCCAATGAACCATGAAACAGGGCAGCCACCTACTCCAGTCTGAGCTGGCTGCTGCTCCCCTTGTCTTGTGGTTAATACTGCGTTTCTGTGGCTGTGGGACAGCACTTACAGGCTTCTAGTAACTAAGCAACTTCCTTTTTAGCATACATTTAGTGCACTGGTAAGAACACAGCAGAGACCAAGATTTTTAAACTTCTGAAATTATCTTCTGCCATGAGCACAAATACACATGCACAGGTATGCAATGGTCTTTTTTAAGAGCTCTCAACCATTCTCACAGTTTTACTCTCAATTAACCTTTACTAAAAACTAAATCAGCTTCGCATCATCTCACCGGAGCCCAGCCAACACATGGAAAGGATGCTGGAGTCATGCTCGTCTCATTTTATTAGTATTTAACTATGTGTTAGTTAAAATAAATTCTGTAATGTGCTATTAATGCGATGCTACTGGCAGCTTAAATAAAATCAATAAAACACAAAAACTCCAATTAAACAGCAAAAGTAATTTTTAAAAATTATCACTGCCAGGCTACAGGCATCTCTTGTTATCTCATTAATATACACAAGGGGCAGAGTTGTTTTGTGCACTGTTTATGTACCACTAGGTTAACAATATCCTTCCTACTCCCTTACAACATGGTTAAAGCAAACAAGTAGCAGAAATGCTCTAAACTATTTTTGTTCAGTTTTGCTCTCTGCATGAATACTTAAGGATGGCAGACATGAGATTCAAACAAAGCTAAATGCACGTGAGTGCAGGCCAGCAATGGCACTTGTCAGACAAGTAGGTACCTCGGTGCAGACACAATATTCGGTGCATGAAATAATAAATGACATTTACCCAGGTATGGTACATAGTAATGAAATATNTTTCTTCCCTGATTCTCTCCCCCCCCCCGCCGAGGGGGCGAAGGGTGAGTGAGCAGCTGTGTGGTGCTCAGTTGCCAACTGGGCTTAAACCACAACAATGCAGAATACTGTAGAAAATTTAACTATGGTCCATCCCAAGGTGGAAATACTTACAGCTGGAAATGGAAATTTCAGTGGAAAACTGACAGTTTTACATTAGCCCAATAATATTCTCTTGAGTTCAGAATAATTAACAACTGAAGAAGTTACAGACAACCTGAGGGCAAGGAAAGCATTATCTACCAAACATTTACTTCCCTGAAGAAGAGATACTTTATTCAGAAAGCTTCCTCTCCCTCCCATTCATTCAAATGATTAGCTGCATATTTTTACTAAGGGATACTAACTATAAAGAAGTTCTTTTTGAAAAATAAATACATCAAATCACACTGGTAGAAAAATTAGAACAATGTTTACTGAAACACTGAAAAAGGTTTTGCAAAAACAACTTCTACACAACTGCCTTAGTTAAAATGGCTAGACATTTGCAGAATTCATAGTGTTCCCAAAATTATGTAAGCTCAAGTAACTTTGTGTCCAGAAGAGCTATCAAATTTAGAAGTTTATATATAAAATATACATATTTAAACAGCAATTTAAGATAATGGCACCTTAAGTACATTGCTTAATGGCTATTGCTTTCTATATAAACAAGGAAAATAACAAAAGTGGACTTTTGTCTCCAAAATACCAAAGCATGCAGTAGTTATCTTATCATACGAACTAAGCAAATAAACAAAGGAAGCAGCCCAAATGTTGTGGTGGCTGAAGGTTAAACGGCAATTCAACTGTGCACTTTTAACTCCTTTTGCTTTTTTGCCTTTTTTTTTAAAAAAAACCCAACCAAACAAAACAGTAACTTCTGGCTTCCCTGACCCTGCAATAATACACGTTGGTATCTAGTGTCAAATTTATGTTTAAAACACAACAGGGAGTGTGCTGATGTCTGCGAGATCTTCCCCATGCTAAGTTCTGCCCTCCTACCTTTATTTTACCCTCAGTTGTTTGCTAGGATAATTACAAAATACACTTCCAAGATCTGCTCCAAATCCTTTAAAAGGCAACATGGTGTATACTCCCTAACCCAGACCGGCAAGGCTTTAGGTGCCAAATTTAACAGCTCAGGCTTCCCATATGTCTACACGGGCACCCACAGGATGATTCAGAGCCCCTACATCAGGTAGTTAACCATCGTCCAAGGTGTGTACCAAGAATGTGAATTCTTAACCTAGACCTTCCTACAATAGGTATCTAAAGTTTTATGATAGAAACAGCTTGATTATGAGCATTGCACTGAATTCAATGGGCTTTGGAAAAAAAAAAAATCGCCAGTGGTTAATTGCCCAGTGTTTTCCCCCCTGATCTTTACAGAGTCTTACGATCTCCAGCCCGTACTTGCGCTACCACTGCATCGCTTACAAAATGAACCACACGAGCCTCAGATTTTCTTGCTGGCACCATAAATACAGTCGAACATGATGGCTAAGAACATAAACTTTCAAGCTCACTTGACTACAGACTATTTTTAAAGGACAGTCTTGATTTTTCTCTGTGATGTGAATGAAAGAAAAAAAAAAAGATTTATGAGCAAGCAATTGTCTGTTTTGCGCTATGTTACAATGTGGTACAGAACATTAAGCTTTGCAACAAGATTAAATGTCTTTTTATTTCTCCTTCGGCATTTCGTAACAAATCGAGTATGGATAGCAAGTTTAAAGCTTTTATTTTTGCCATAAAAGATCATTTGACTTTTTCCTCTCCATTGTAATATGTATTTCATTTAATAAACTTCATAATTTAAAAAAACCCCTGCTAAACCCACTTCTCTATTCAAGGATTACAATTCAGATGGGGTTCATTTAGTTCCATTAGTTCTAACATCTGTGTTTTAAGTTGCAGATAGCTTCAAAAGTAGCTACTGAGGTAATACATTGCTTCATTTACAAAGGAAATTGGATGCTTAATGCATTTTGTAATGCAGTAATAAAAAAGTGGTAGTATTTGCCTAAAGCAGCCCACCGTAACAGCAGGTGTTGGTCCTGTCTGGGAAAAGGTCTTTTGACTTCTGCTAGCCCAGTGTGGGCTCATTAGTCCATCTGGTTATAGACTATCAGAGAGATCAGTGAAGTCCACGCTGCAGAAAGCCACATTTGGGAAAGTTCATCACCTCATCTGTGCTTAGAAAAGCCAAATGCATGGCGAGAGGATGCTTTTCAATTTAACTACTTGCGTGGACAGTTAGCGGAGAACAGGCTGGCCAGAAAGGACTGGCCACAGCATCATCAAGCCCTGCATCCCTTTCCGCGCTTGCGATACGGCTGGTGCAGCTGCTTGGAGCTGGGGGCAGCACAGGGCCCAGCGGAGACCTCTGATGGCAAGTTTCTAGCCAACATTTGTTGGTGCAGCTCCTTTGACTTTGCTAGAGCTAT
Organism: Scopus umbretta; assembly: GCA_013400535.1. Classification (NCBI taxonomy): domain Eukaryota; kingdom Metazoa; phylum Chordata; class Aves; order Pelecaniformes; family Scopidae; genus Scopus; species Scopus umbretta. The sequence goes on along the minus strand of VZTL01049146.1, from coordinate 17,159 downwards.
TCCAGCTTTATTTCAGGTCAAGGCTGTTTGCCAATGACTATATTAAATGTATGTGGCACAAACCAGTATTTTTGAAAAGACATACATGTCCAAATTCAAAGAATTTGAGGGAGGCGGTGGCTGTTCACCGCAATACCCACCGGATGGCACAGCTGGGATTGTGAAACATGTTTGCGAATTTTACTTTCTAAATGTTTTTTATTGGTTTGATCACTCTCTGTTTCAGGGGATCAGTCTCTTTGTCTTACTAACTCATTATTTCCTAGAATTACCATATCGTGATAGTCACAACGATTATCTGTTCTTTTGTATGTAGGTAGATCTGATTCAAAGCTGAGAGCTGAATTCCAAATGTTCTTACTATATCAACTGTTACAGCAAGCAAAGCAGAAAATGTCAGTTTTTAATCTGCTGAAGAGACAAACACTCTCAGAACAGAACCGTGTCTGAAAAATACCTGTACTGTGTCTGAGAGCTTGTGTAAGCATGCAGGAGATAATCAAAACCATGAGTTCAAGTTCATTACCACCTCATTTCAAATTTTACCTTGGAATTAAATTGAGACTGAAATGAGTTTTGTTATCCTTATTGTGCTGCACGGAGGAAGATTCTTTGTGACAGCGGGAAGAATGATTGCCTTTGGGACTGAAGACACAGAACTGGAGGTACCTCTGTCACAAAAGAATTTAAAAAAATTCAGCTACGACTACAAACACCTTTCTAGACTACTGTGCTATGTGTTTGCTCAGCACCTTCTTAGCAGTGAATACTTGCTGTCTGAAAGTGAGAAGTGTCTCATTTGAAAAACGCTAGTACTCTCAAGTTTTGTTATCCTCTCTGAAAGACTAATAGCTCTGTCACGTTATATGAAGTGACCAAATTTTCCCAGCACTTCTACCTCAGTAAAATCTTCATCTACAAACATGTATCTTCATCTGAAGATAGTAAAGCTACAGGGAAAGACAGAATATGAAGATCTCGCGTCTTTTAACTAAATTTTAACTCCCAGTCGAAGCATGCAAAACAATCAGAAACCACAGTGATACAGAAATAAATTACTCTTAAAACTGTTTCTTGTGTTGTAACAATATTTGTAAAGTTTCTAAGCCATTTTTAAAAATTCATTTCAGTAAGTCATATAATAAAACAGCAACATGTGACAAAATGAAATGCACCAAATCCTACATTTGTACCATTTCTTTGGCTATAATTATGTGTGTGTGTGTGCATTATGCGCTCTACCATACAGACCAACATACTTAGGAGGCAAAACTTTGTTGTATGCAATGTTGCCTTGCCAAGGTGCCACCAAAAGGTGATTAAAATCCTCTTTAGCCAGAAAAATATTTTACTGACTTTTAACCTCCCAGATTAAAATTATACAAATTACAGCCAGACAGGCAAAAACCTTGGTCACAAAAAATACTCTGACACTTTTGTAGAGCAAAGGAAGCATGAAGCGTAAGGCCATATCCACCCTAAGGGCTTCATGAAACAATGTAGATTTCCCTTCGAGAAAGAGCAGAAGAAAGTAAGCTGCAATAAGAACACAAGGCAGTATCTTACAGAACACAGAAAGGCAGGTTAATGGGGGAAAAGCGATCCTACAGAAGTAAAATGAATGCCTCTACTTGACAGCACCTCTTGGGCCACTTCCACTGCACAAGAGGGAAAATAGACAGCGGTCTTACATGCACTAGCTCACTTTAAGGATGAATTCAAGTAGCATCTTCATGTGGCAAATGATGTTAATCTGTGTAACAGAAACGTCAAACTATATCTGAAGCAAGTGTCTACAAATTTGCTGATAATACCACTGTAGCAGCAAATTTTTGCAGAGAAAGAGGACATAGGGAGCAACCTTCTCCCCTAGGCAGCAAGGCAGTAAGAAAGCAAGAGAGGACTTTATTCAGCATGAAGTTGAGGGAGGACTGCCCACCAACGCTCAGGTGGTAGACACACCAGTTCGGCAGTGTCCAGGAGGGAAAGAGGCTTAAACTGTGCAGCCAGCACCGCTGCATGTCAGCACGAACCCAAACAGCAAAAAGGAGTGGGAAAAGAGAATTATTCATGTGCAGAATAGCGAATGTCAGCAAGGCAATGAACCTTCTAGGCATTGCTGTTGCATGTTCAAGTACAGCAACACAACTTTTATTTAAAATAAATCAGACAATAAGAAGAGTGTCTGTTTAAGAAAAAGTAGATCCAAATTCAATTTCCAACAAAGGAAAGGACTGTGTGGTCATGAGTGACTTGACTTCTCTATACCGTCTTTCTCCCACTGAAAAGTGAAGAAGATACAAACGCATTTCTTTATCTCACCCTCTGCTTATCAATTATAAGCTTTCTGAGTCAAGAACATTTGACATTAAGAAGTGTCTGCACATCTGTGCACATCTCAGCTCTTGACCTACTTCTAATACATTTAACTAGCGATTGTTAAATGAAAGGCATTTAGAAATATGCAGCTTACCACATTAGCGGTTGCTACACGGGTGAGAAAGTGGAGAATACAATACAAATAAGAAGCAATAAGGTATTAGAAAGTGTTACATTTTCTTCGGGAAACAAATTCAAGTTACTTCTTTTTTATTACAAGATCTTAAATGGAAGAGAAGACATCTTAGAAACATCTAGCAACATAAACTAGTAGCAACATATAAGTAGGATAAAGCATATTCCAAGTGCACACTGATGATAACAAAAGGTGAAAGAGCAAACACTGAATGTGTCCAAGACATTTTAAATATTCTAACCGGTTATAACCAATATTTTCAAAGCATGCTCTTCTGGAATTCCAGAGTCAATTCATGGACCTTTGAGAATGAGATTTTATTGTAACTGCTTGTCTTTTAAAGGCACTGTGATTCTAGTTTGATCATTTCAAAACCAGCCAATAACGCCTTTGACGGAGTGCCAGTTTAGCCATTTTTATTAGCTTTCCTGAGCCATTCAATGTAACAGCCATTTTATTAGCTGAAATAAACTTAGGACAGAGTTTAACCAAGACTGGCATGATCTAAGTGAGCTAAAAAAAAAAAAAAGAGCCTGAACAACAAACCAAAGCAAACCAGACTAAAGGTGTTCATTTTTCTTTCCTGGATGAAATGTATTATGAAAAACATTCCACAGCAACCTACTGTGGACACTCCCATCTTCTGCTTATCACACCACCACAAGGCAGTTTGCTGGAAGTTGCTCAGCAAACCTTTCTGTTGCAGATTATTTTGTATTCTGTAGATGCTCCACTGTCAACAGTTATGAATGAGTTATAAATGGATTTAAATTTAAAAAAAAAAATCAGCAACTTTGGAGTGGTGAGGAGTGATTTTTGCAAAATGCATATAAATAACATTATTTTGACAGGAATTATACATTTTCATCAGACTTGCCAGTTTATCCAAGACACAAACTGTTAATCAGATGGATCCTAGAGCAAGGTCGGTCTTATAAATAGGTGACTATGTGATCAGGTTGCTCCTTAATCCTTTCCTTTTTTTGGTAATCTAAACAAGTTCTTCACATCTGACAATGCTGACTGTTGACTGGGGTGGGTCTGCGACCGAGGAGAAAATGTTTATTTTTTTAAAGCAAGGTGCAGCTCACTGATCTACTGCTGATAATAATTAGCTGCTGCCTTTTTAGTCTGTCTTTCTAAGCAAAGGTTATATGTTAGTGCTTGGTGTGAGGGGAAGGAAGATGCATCTCTGTGTCCTCGCAACATTTGGGCACATTGATGAAGTTCAGCTGACTTCAAATGAGAGCTAAGAAACCTCCAAGATTATGTTCTCACCAGTGTAAGGCAATACACAGTCAAGCTGCAGAGAGCCACTGTCAAACGGGGAGGCTGCAACATGAAACTGAAGCTACTTATCAGGAAACTGGTGTGATGAATGAGAGGAGTAGAAAGACAAGGAGATTTCTTATAAATGCCCAAATGTGGGAAAACTTCAGTTGGGCCTCAGACAATCGTTCCCCAAGAAAGTCTGTAAGGCATGAAAGGATACAGAAGACTTCCAAGCACCTTAAAAAGAGACACCAACCTGACCTCATACTCCTTCACTGAGCTAACTATATAAGCATGGTAAGCTTTAGTCCTGACAGTAAGAGTATTTATATTAAAATTACAGATATTTGGAATACTTCAAGGGTTATCGAATTACCCCCCAAAAGTATTGGTTTCTCCTTTAAGGAATAAAAAAAAGGCCACAAATAACTGATTCAAAACCAGAACAATGATACCCTTAATTCCCCAATACTAAGAAATCTTTTACACAAGGGCAAGTGAAGCTTCTGAGTACCACACACAGCGGTATCTCCTGCCTCATTAACAGGTACTCTAACTAGGAGGCTGGGTCATATACCCAAAATATTTCATCCCGTGACAGAAGTTACAGGGAACAGCGATTCCCTTCCCACCTCTGACCTCCCCGGTCTATGGGACTTTAGCTTTGACTAAGCCTTGCATGGGATCCCAGGACCATGCACAGGTAGAAACTCTGCTCTGGCACCTTCCTGGGGCATTAGGAGCATCTCCAACAGAGGAGAAAAGCCAGGTGCTTTTCCCACTGCTGGAAGGCAATACGCACTTGGCAACATCCAGGCTGGGGGGAGAAGCTGGCAGGGAAGCACGTCCACAGCAGGGCATGAAAACAGCACTGCAGATGCACAGCCAAGCCAGTGCCCAGTGATTTTGGCATTAAGTATGTTTAGAGTCACAATACAACTACAGCACCACTAAGTCCCAGGGTGTTAGAAACCACTTGAACTGTTACAACAGTAGGAGTCAACTGTGGAGTGATTTAGCTGTGTGTTTTGGGAGAACTCCAACCTTCCCTTTGCATTGACTTCCTTTTAAACACATACTTCCTATCCATATAGAGTATGGTAAAGGCTTAGGCTATTAAGAACGTAGGTTCCCAAAACTGTCTCCCAGATTTATCTCCAAAAGATCCAGAGAACAGGATAGCAATGTAGTGCTGCTGGGTCTGTTATTGGGTGTAGTTCCAGCCAACTACAGATAACATCATGGAAGTAGGAAATCCCTAATAAGTACATAATAGTCCAAATAGAAACTCCTTCGGTCACTCCAGTGCAAACAGATACCAGGACTTGTACTGCAAGGAAACGCTGAGAAACTTGTTGCTGCTAGGCGCGCCAGTGAAAGTCGGCCGGTGGTTACTGTACTGATGAGGACACATTTACGAAGCGTCGCTCACCGAGTCAGAGCTCCCACAGAACGTAACAACGAGAAACCACTACTAAAACTCACTCCTGAACTGAGCTGAGCAAGGCTAAAGAAGTTCTTTAAAATACCATACACCAAGGTGATGCTGCAGGAGAGAAAGAAACAGGGAAATGTGCACTGGAAGGAAGAAATAGAGCAGCAAACCAAAGTGGGGAATACACCTATCTCTGTTACCTGCTTTCTACATAAGCCAACTAGAGCTGTAGCCTGACACTGCATCATCTTTCTCCTGAAGAAACACAGCATCTCCTATGGCAAAACAGCCTTTTCAGAATAGCAGCTAGTTGCTACTCTTTTTCTGTGTCCTCTCCAACTTCTCCACAGTCTGTACATGGCTGGGACTGCAGGAAGGAAGTTATGAGCTTTCCCTGCCCATGTTATATTATTCTGAGAAGAATACAGTTTGAGAGGCAAAGAAATTCTTGAAGAGATTGGATCTGTGATAATTTTATCCAGCTATTGTTTGCTATTACTACTCGCTTATTCTCATTTCCTGCTCCTTTCTTATCTAAATTTTAGACTTGGCAGTGTTGCTTTTCCTGAGAGATTTAGCTCTACATGGTCAAAGCCATGGTAATTCAGCTGTGGCACATGGAGTTTTAACAGATCATAAATATGGATACAGGACTTTTCCCACGCACTCTCTCACAAAATCTTAATACAAATGATATATAATAGGAAGAAATCTAGTATTACTCACTCTGGTGAGTGTAAGGCATCTAGTTTCTGATTTCAGGTAAGACCTAGTCTTTCATGGAAGTTCTGAATAAGCAATAGCATAAGCACTAAAGCACCAAATGAATGAGGCAATTGATGAAGGATCCCATGGATGACTAGAAGAATCTCAAAAGTGAACACCAAAAACATTTTCAGATCATCTGACTGCTTGCATGCTAGATTTGCCTAACCATGGCAGGTGCAGACCAGGAAAACTATGGTCCTGTAATCTACGTATGACAAAAGTGACAGAAACACTTCACATTAGAAGAGCTTTTTTAGCAGTGTAAATAGTATAAGCACTTTCCTTTTCCTTTTTTTAAATTAATCAAGATGCTGTGTTTAAATTCACTGCTGCACTATTAAGGATGCAAATACAGACTGTGGTTGTAAATGGGAAAGCAAATTTATTGGATAAGGTTTGTTTGGCTGGTTTGGAAAACTAAGTGATCATAGTGTGCACCTGGTAATTAATTACACACCTTTCTCACTGTCTATACTGAATAATTAAAACATCCACTGAGAGGGAAGGCATAGCTCAATTCCCTATACTCTCATTTGGGTCAAGATATGGCAAATATTAATATGGGCTAGTTAACAGATCGTTTACTGTGTTGACATCTCAGTGAGAAATAAAAAGTACAAATCAGAGCAGAAGAACACAGTGTAAGGAGGTATTTTGATTGGAATTCCATTAAATCTGGTTCTCTTTTAGAGAACTGTGTCATGTACATCCTTAAGTCAAAGGGCAAAGACTCCCTTCAGCAAAAAAGATCACAGGGAAGCAAAGTTTCTTTCTTGTTGACACAAAGCTTAAAACCCAAACATGGTCACACATTTTCTTTTTCAATGGATAAGGAACGTTTTGGGTTTGTTTTTGGTTTTTGTTTGTTTGTTTGTTTGTTTTCTGTAATACACTACAGTTCATATATTAGTACATTTTACTACTTGGTTGTGAAAATTTACTGTCAGGTTCCAAGTCTCCTTGAAGTGCCCACCCTTCCTATGTAATCAATGAAGGAGAAGCAGGTACATTTCAAGGACCCACCCACCTGATGGTGGTGTCAAAAATCAGAGACAATACAGATTGCTTACGGTACTACCCTCCCCCCTGACTGACAGGAAAACTAAGCATTTACTTCAGAAATTCTGGTTTACTGCCTGTTGAAAAGCTAAGTGTTTCAGTGACGTAGCCTGGGTCACATCTCTAAATATTCCTTACAAAAAGTGGCAAAGGTTTTTAATGTTTTCCCTTGAATGCTCCCTTCCTCCCCAGTGATTAGCCCAAGAGTAGTATTATAGGTTCCAGGGGAAGGGCAACTATAATTAAGCTTACACAACGCTTTTCATTATGATTCTAATTTCAACTGTTAGTTCATTTTGAATGGAGAAAATCCAAACTTACAATGTCATTTAAAGAAGAAAAAAATACAGGGTTGTTTTGTTTGTTTTGTTTGGTTGGGTTTTTTAAATTTTTTTATTATTATTATTTTTTTAATTTTTATTATTACTATTACCTCCATGCTGAAGAACAGGATTTGATATTCTGCATCAAGGTAATAAAGGTATGAGAGATGCAACCATTGTAAGAGCCTGCTCGTGCAAGAATCTCAAGTCACCTCCCCCTAACAAAGACTTGTTAAAATTCAGCAGGTACACGCTTTGAGGATTCAATCTATGCTGAACGTCTGCCAGGTCAAGGGGTTAGACAAGACTTTTCCTTGCTGTTCTTCTCCCTGGCAGATGATGACAGCTGCAATATGAAGCAAAAGCAATGAGGCAGGGGACTGTCTCTGCTGCTCTCTCTGTATTGTTACTGAGGCCAGTGCCCCAGCTCTGATGAGGAGACGAAAGACAAAGGCAGCCCCATGCGTTGCAGCGGAGGAAGGAGCAACCAGAGGGAAATATCCAAGCAATAGTCTGGCAAAAAAGAGGAAGATGACAACGTTCTCATGAGAGAGTTCTCAGGACTCTGACTGGGGTGTTGATCAGAAAGAAGTCTGAAATTAGTATTTGGGAAGAAGTTGGAGAAACGAGGTACAGGAGAAATGAAACTTCTGTAGTCAGCTAGAGAACATTCCCGTGCAAAACACGGACCTGAACATCTGACCCCAGTGAAACAGACAAAGCGTGTCAGACGATATTACAAAACAACTGCCAATTTTACTTACTAATTTGCCTGTGTAGATCGCTGAACCTCACCAATGACCTTCCTGAGGCTGGTATGGTGCAAAAAAAGTGGTTTTTGGTTTCCTTTCTTTTTTTTTTCTTGGCTTTTTTTTTTTTTTTTAAGTCTTAAAAACCAGATAATTGCTTTAAAGACACAATATCTCAATTTTGCAAAATTGAGTACTTATATTAAAAAAAACTTAGATTTAACACAGCCTTTTCAAGCTACTCTTTGATACTTTGTCCGAAATGGTTGTCCGCAGTTCTCCTCCTCCTTCCAGAAGGATGCTCAGAAATAGACCTTTATTCTAAAACAGTCCAACAAGGTGCCAAGTGCATTGATTCTTATTACATCTTGTGACCAACTCTCTTCATTTTGTTTTGTCTTCCTCTGCACACTGTTAAAAAAGTAGTAATTTAGTTCTGGAAAACAAAATTGATGGTGGTTCAATGCACCAAAATTGGACCTTGCTATTACTTAATATGATAATTGATGTAATAATAATGCTTCACTAACAATAACAATACTACTACTTAAATTTCAAGCATTGGAACAGGCTGGCCAGAGAGACGGTGGAGTCACCATCCCTGAAGGTGTTCAAAAAACGTGTGGATGTGGCACTTCGGGACATGGTTTAGCAGGTGTGGTGGTGTTGGGTTGACAGTTGGACTAGATGATCTCAGAGGGCTTTTCCAACCTTAATGATTCTGTGATTCTATTAACGCCAGGCCTCTTTCAATACATTAGATATTCTGTCTAAAGTTTGTACCTCAAAATATAAATGTTAAGTTTCTAAAGAACCATAGAACGATGCAAAAATCCATGTTGGAAGCCAGGCTCTCCCTTTTAAGTTTTGCTTATGCTGCGCTAATACTCACAGGAAAAAAAAAGATGGGGAAGGTCAGATGGGCTGGAAAAATAAAAGGTAAGAGGAGAACATGTGCTTCCTCTTCTGTGTGACTCCTCAGGTGCTGCATCTACTGCCACAAGCTCACAAGGGCAGGGTGAAAGTTCAGAGATGGGAGAAAGGCTGAGGAAGATCTTGCATGTGGATTCCAGTCTCTCACCCTGTCCCTTTGCTCCTGCTTCCTCGTCCATGTAGCAATCACATCACTGTGTTCGTTGGTATGGGCTCCTTCCACAGCCAGCATCTATCTTGGCCTTCGAGATATTGATTCTGCCCAGAGCATCTGAATGTCCCTGATTAAAAAGCAATTACAGCTGTCCCTCCTTCTCAACTGACACACCTTTAAGATGATCTTTAAGAAAGATGTTCTCAAGCAGCTCTTTAAAAGGGAGCTATTTGCTTCATAACTGGGCCATTAAAAGCCCATACCACGTTGCCCAGACCATTCAATCTTTGTATTTGTGCTTCAATCAGATTTTTGATAGGCAATTTATCTAAAATAATCTGAAATATCCTTGACTGCTGTTTCAGGTGAAAACAGTGTGTCCTACATTGAGTCAAATTTTGTATTGAATGCCTGAAATATCTGACAGGTATTGTGCCCTGCCAAGAATGATGATAAGGCTGAAAGCCTGGAGGCTTCACCACAGACAGTGGATTTGTCATTTCTTTTGCTTGTTTTTAGTTTTGAGGCTTTATCAGAAACATGCTCAAAACCCAGGAGATTCTGAGGTTACATACTAACCAAGGCCTCCAAAAGGGGCCCTGTCACTGAAACATTAAAATTAAATAGGTTCAGATAAGAAAGAAAAAAAAAAAAATCAAATGAGTTTTACAGAACTGCTTCATAGTGTGCTGCTTACCAGGGTCCAATCTCCCTTAAGCAGTGGCCAGCTCTAAAGATGAAAAGCAGAATTGTGTGACAGATACTGCAATGATCTCGGGTAAATCAGTTTTGTCTCTTTACTGTCTCTTGGAATATAGTTAACATTGAATGACAGGAAATAGTCACATGTTGGTGAATGGAAAATAAGAAAATAATATTGATGATTGCAAAAATTGATTATTTGAAACTGGCAGAAACATGATAAATATGATTTTAGTATGATGTGAACTGCAAGGACTTGATACAGAGGGGATAATATATAGATTTTCCTCTTTCTGTACTATGCATGTCACTAAGACCAATGGAAGTCACATACATATACCAAGGAAACCATAATATGTAGAATAATTATTTATGGAATAGCATTTCACGTACACATCGATTGCAGCATCATAATGGCTTGAGTTACACTTAGAAGACAAAACCATATATTATGTAGGTGATAAAGCTTGAATTCCCATCATGGTTTCACGACGTTTTTCATAAACTGAAAGGGACAACTAATGGAAGGATTTTTGCATGGCCTTTGTTTTTTGGTGGGGTTTTTTTGTTTTGGTTTGTTTTTTTTTTTAAGAAGCGATAAACATCATATAGTTTATCACTATGAAGACACTGATTCCACATAAAAACTAAGTCATTAAATAACAACTACTGGCAGTATTTTCCAAAACAGCGCTGTGCAATGTATATTGAAGCAAACAAACTGAAATATCTGAAATTGCCTCCGGTTTGGTCAAAATTCTAGGGACATCAGAGAAGCTGAAAAGCAGCAGCATGCAGAAGTCCAGCATCTCCAAACTTCTGGTGGCAAGAAAGCATGATCCCATAAGTACATGCTTCCCTTTTACAACAGCCACCAAAGCTGTGTCAGCACTGGCAGGAAAAGAAAAAGCTTTACAGCTACACAGGCACCTTTATAATTTTCATATCTCAAGATTACGGCATTTCCAATAAAGGCTGCTTTTGAATCGCCATTTATTTTTACAACTCACTTTGTTTCACAGTACTCTCCATCTCCTACAGTTAACTCTCAAAAAGAAGCCTTTCAAAGATCAATCCAGTCTGTTAAGATTCTGGATGTTAAAATTGAGTTTTTCTTGTCTACTTGTTCTTTTGAAAGGCTTAAAAGTGATTTGTGGCAATCAGCATAAAGGGATTTGATTGACACAGTTTAACTAAGTGATCTAGAAGAGATTCATCAGGGGAAAATTGCTAAAATTATAAATTAAACGGCAAACAGAGTTTTTCTCTGTCTGCTCTTAAAACAAAATAGATTCTTTTAGACGTGAAAATCATTCTAAAAGCTTCTACAAGCAGTCAATGAAAAGCTTGGAAATGCACAGCATAATCTTTCACATAACACTCTGCGCTAGTAATCAAACAAAAAGGAAGGATAAAAGGGCAAGCATCACAAAGACTACCAAACAAGTCTGCTGACCTCATTCACACAAACCTCAAAAACGTAGCCGCCAAACTCCCTCAAGTAAAATACAGGAGATTTAGTTGAAACGCCATTATATCTCTTCCTGTGGAAATCATGGCTTTTTTTCCCCCTCCCCTATGCCTGGCTGTTCTTTCCTTCCCAGCTTGCTTTCTCAAATTGCCTTTCTCTGCAATTCACCTTTCTCCACCTGCCTGCAAGAAGAGAGCCCAGCTGAAGGGTCCTTGCCACACTACCTAGGCAGTGGCGGAGAGGGAGGAAAGCCTGCGTTGCCTCCAGCACAGCTCCATAAGCATCTCCAGCAACAGATGGGCGGTGGGAAGGGAGCAACAGTCCCTGCCAAATGTCTGCAGCACCAAAGATACCAAAACAAAGTGCCCAAAGACAGCTCTTAAAACTGATCAACTCTCAATGGGAATACCGTAAAGTTAAGTACTATGTATCCTCATATGACATTTTTTTCCTTCTGTTCTGATTTGGGCTTCAATTCACCAGCTCATGAGGGGGAAAAAAAAAAAAA